>OMLM01009614.1:13229-48625 GCA_900302695.1 Helostoma temminkii | reverse complement strand
GAGCTGCTGATGCACAGCTCCCAGTTCCAGTGGACACCAGTCCAGACCAATTCTGGGCCCATGGCCTTAGCCAGCAGTAGTGTAACAGACATTATTTTATTTAAAGGCAAGTCCAGAGAACATCTGTTCAGCCGACAGAGACGTTATGGACTATTTGAGGGTAGGACAGTGGATGGAGACCCTCAGTCAGTTCTCCAGGAACAAAAACATTTTTATGAAATATAACACCCCAATTTTATCCAGTTTAGGAAGTTTGGTAGTGTCAGTATAGGCTGTCGGCCAAAAAAATTTGAGAAGCTGCTGTTGATGAGATATAATCGTCATTTCAAACTGACTGAGCAGCAGAGAAAACAGTATATGTCTAACTGAATGCGAGTGAATGGTTACTGCACTGTATGTGAATATCTGACTCTTTTTCCACTTTTTTCCCTGTAGCTTTCTATTAATGTCAACTAGCTTTCTATTAATGTCATTTTTGAGCCGCCTGTTTCTTTTTCTCACTTTACAAGTAGGAGGGTTTGGTAGGACCTACCCTGTACTGCCAACAATGATATCCACTGATCCATCTATCATCTATACCGCTTCAGGGAATGGCTTGAGCAGATCCCAGCTGCTCCAAACATTTATATTCAAGGAATCTAATATATGCTAGGTGAACAACAGGTTCATACTGAAGGTGAAACATTGTATTAGGTAAATGTCATTTTAAAAAACTGGTTTCTTTGGTGAATTTTGAATCTTATCAGTGGCCACTTATAAGTCACATGAATGATCAGTGAGGTCATTTCCAGGAGGATCTCACACGCACATACTGTATACATTCACTAAGGCACACATTCATCCATTAAAAATGAAACCACTGTTTAGTATTATTAATCCAACTACTAATATTTGGTTTCAACAACAAAACAGAATGAAACCAACAACTGCTGTGCCTGTGGTGTTATTTTCTCCACCACTGGCCTCACTCCTCATGCTTTACTCACTTTCCACCTCTTCTACTTTCAACCTCCTTTTTATATTGTCTCCACCTTCTCTCCTCTGTCTATCTCTATCCCAATCTTTGCCTATTCTCTCCATCTGTCTCCCTCAGGAATCCTGCTAATACTCCATAATTAAGTCACAGATTACACACACATTCTCCCTCTATGGTGAATTATGAGAAAATAAAATTAGTTATCTCAGATACGTCTTAAATCGACTAGCATCTTCAAAATCTGATCCATGTCCACAAAGTTTCTTGGCTGAGGGCAGCTGGTGTGTAGTGGGAAAACGTGTTATTTAGATTAAATTTACATAACTCTTTTACATTTTTCGTTACAGAATGATGAACAACAATTGTGATGTATATATTATGTATAATATATAATATTATACATAAATGTGTGTGCTATGTACTGGCAATTTCTAATTTCAGGTCTACCCCAGTCTGCCTCCTCAGTCTGTAATTTTGACACATTTTCTGTGTTTTTTTCCATTATGCATCCAATTAAAAGTATACTCACATGAATAGTGTAATGCTTTAATTTTCTAACTAATATTTATACTATTTATACTCTTAGCTAACATGAATAATCATATTTTTAAATAGAAGAATTTCAAAGTAAAATTCTTCTACATCAAAACAAAAATACCAATAAAATCCAAAAAAGGCCTAAAAATCAATGTTCAAAAGGATGTTTTGAGCCAAGCCAACAGCAATGAGACTTTGAGGTCTGAAAGGTGTGCAGTACTCAAAAGACTCATTTACATCCAGTATATATCAATGACATACACACACATCCCAGCATACATGCTGGAATGTGCACATTTCCTGTTTTTACCTCATTTCCTGAAAGGTCAGTCAATGTCATCATCTGGCACTGGGGTTATTCCCATTTGTCCCCTCACCTAATTAATAGGAGTGGTGCAGGTGTGGAGGGAGGTGTTTGGCAAAAGTTTGCAGATGCAGTGAAGAGAGCAGAGCAGGTGTGTGGAGAAATGCTACAATAGCAGATGCCACCACAGACAGACACAGCATGGGAATCCAATAAATCGTGAACGGTTAAGCACTCTGCAGGTACCGTAACACAAGATCAAGAAATGTACGATGTGCATGTGGTATTTTTTCAAAGACATACTGTATATATCTTTTCTGCAACAACTTAGAAAATGAAATGAAAGCACCTAAATTATTACCATAATAAGCACATCTGCTGCTAAAGAAGCCACCAGTGTTCAAGCTTTGACTATGTAGCACCAAAAGTCTGAACAACAGAATCAAACAAAGGGATTTGTCCCAGTGGGAATACCAAGAGCAAGACGAAAAAGGAATAAATCAAAGCTGGAACACAGGTGTTTTCCTTAGCAGCAAAAAGAGCCAACCTAGCAGTAAACCTAGCCTACTTTCATGAGAGAGGGAAACAGATGAAGAGAGAGTGAGTAGCAACATGCTGTTGAAGTTTGAAGTTCTTGTCAGGCAAGCAAAACAAAGCAACATCAGTGTAAATCATACTAACGGAACATTCACTACCAGTCAAAACATGCATGGCCTTGTGTAGCAGTTCCCATAACTGTGACACCCTTAATTTCCTTCTCCCAAAATAAAAAAAAGATGTGAGCAAACAAACAATTGCAGTCTAAACTAAAGCAGAGAGAAACATTACATCCATTCACATTAAGAATAAGGCGCAGGGGAGGTTCCATGTCTGGGTTTGCCTGGAGCCTCCAAGTCATTAAATCCACCTCTGCCCATGAGGAGGAAACAGAAGGAAGGGACAAAGACTACCACACTTCACTGGCTGCACACCAGAAGCACAGGCACACCACTGTAGTTGAGTGAGAGATGGGAAGTCCTCACGGGAATGTGGGGAGATGAATGCATGGCTCGCATTAAGTCACTGCTTTTTTCTGCACAACTGTGTCAATGCTGAATATGAGGAGGCTTTCTTCTTTCAGCCTGGCTACTGTTTTTAAATCCCAGTCATGGCAGCTAGATAAGAAACAGCCCTTTTCTATGAACTTACAACACCCTGGAATAAAAGTACAGTAACTGATGGTCTGAGCCAGGGGAATCCAGGCATTTTGGGAAAAAAGGCCAAAACGTCCCACCATGCTCTGTTATAACACTGAAAGCACAGCTTTGAGAGTGAGAGACCAGCTGAGCCATCAAATATTCAATTAAGAGCAGTGTGGTCAGTTTCAGCTTAACCCCAGCATCAGTGAAGGATGGCAGCAAATGTTTCAGCAATATTTTGCAGGTAAATGTGCAGTTAACCAAGTTTAACACTGAGGTCTAGACCTCCATGCCTCAACAGTTTCAGACCAACACCATCTATGAGTGTCAAAGAAAATATTAATATATTATAAATAAAGAATGGTCACTAGTCCCTTACTGCAAAGCTACTCGTGTCAAACATATCTCAACAGGTTTTGAAATATGACAAGACAATTATATGACACCAGTGGAATCCAGAGGTAAAGCGTGTTGTCTAGCAAACAATCCTAGACAAGTGTCCTTGAGCACAAGTTGCTGCTGTGTGTGCACGTGTGTCTCTCATTGAATAAATGTATATTCATTATAAACATAAAGCCATAGCTGCTACGTTTCAGTACAAACTTGAAAGGACTTTATATGATGAAGACAAAGACAATCCTGTGCAGATGATCAAATATTATTAAAATCGTAATATTACTGACAAGATTACATTTTATATAATCTTCAGCATGATTAAAATCAGGTTACAATTATAACAGGGACAAGTGTTCATCTAATGCAACTGAAGAGAAGGACATAATATCAGACATGATATTATGATGACAGAAGTTGATTGAAGCTGAATAAACTTTAGTAAAATGTTACAATATTGTACTTCTCATTAAGCATTAAACTAAAAGATTAATCTCATCCACAGTGTACAACAATGAAATGCACAGAAACTCTCTTGTATTTGTTGGGTGGCTAAAAGTTATGCCATGCATCATAGTGGCCTCCAATACTAAAGAAATTAGCCTATTTCATCATCAGTAGTGCACAAGGTCAAACATCTCAACATCTGCTTGGTAGCTTTTCCTCTTTGACTCCATGCGTATGTCTTCGTCTTTCTCAGCTGTGGATCTTGTGTTTGATTACTGGAGCAATTTGGAAGAATAACAAATCTACAGTTTTTACACTGGTAGATGTGCAGCACATTATAGTGTAGCAGATCTTTTAGTCCAAGACTAGTTGCAGTTTTTCAACTTTGCAAAACTTAATTATGCTACATTGTGTTTTCCCCAAATAACTGACTGCAATGTCTTCTATATATTCATCCATCTGGAATAGAAGAAGCTTTTTAATGGGATGCTCTACAGCACTACTGTATTAGCATTTACATTCACCGGTATCTTCCTTTGAGGGAGTGCTTAGAGTACAGCTGTGAAATTGCATATTTGTACTACTTATATGAGAAGATATTCAAATGGAAATTGACTGACCATGAAACACCTTTATTCACTGCCACAAGGTTCTGTAAAGACTGATAAATGGATGATATTATGTTACAATATGGAAATAGCATATTCAGAATAACAGCACACACATTTACCAGTTCTCAGTTCTCCCCCCGGCTTCATCTGTCTCCCCTTGTAGCAGTGGATAAAGGTGGCTTTATGGTCAGTCAGTCAGTAGCCATCTGCTAATCATGACAAATGTGTTTCCAAATGTGTATGGGTGCACATTTTCAAGACACATCAAAAGACAGACTGAACATATAGCTTAGTTTCATGTGTAGAAAACATGTAGATGTGTTATTTTATAGTAACATCTAGTAAACATTTAACAGCCTGGCTTAGTTCTTGCAAAAAATGAACTTAAATAAAAGTAAATAGAGGAAAAAAGAACACTTTACCAAATTTCATTAGAGCATTAATACACATACTTTATTTCTACCCACAGTGCATCTCTTCATTGGCAATTAGCCTTAAAATGATGTTTAGGGGAAGTGCCACTTGTGGCTCTCAGGACTATGAAGCAATTAGAGTTGCTCCATTTTCTCACTATGTTGATCCTTTGTTAAAAGTTTGAATCTTTGTAGCCAACTCACATAAATGTTGTAGTTGTATATGTTTTAGTACTAAGGGGAAGGAATAACAGTATGGCTACGTAATCATAATGGTGTCATATAAACGACATGCAAAATGCTTCACAGTGTCTGTGTCTCTGTTAACAGCTGTAGCAGCCTACTTTTGCAATTCAGTAACATACTGGTTGGCTGAGACAATAAAACGTTTGAGCCAGCAGGAAATAACTGACTGGCAGTAACGCAGGGTTTATGTTGCCCAGCAGAGCACACAAATGTGTTGCTTCATTGTGACTAGCAAAGAGCGAAGTGCTATTGCCAGGAGTTTCAAGTTTTCTTTAGGCTTAAAAACAAGGAAGTTGTTGACTGTCAACTACAGTACAATAATTCAACATTGTGTTTAATATGCAGTTCAGCAATACGATATAATATATGTAGCAAAGCTCGCACAGGCTTTCTGTTAAATAAATCTGGATTCAAGAGAGCATGTTGCAAATAGGATAGTAACAAGAGTCAAATTAGCATGATGCATGTTTTTATATCAAAACATTTAAACTTACAGTCTGTCATCCTGGAGCAGGTTTAAGAGCACACATCCAACACAAACGCAGGGTCAAAGAGTTGATCTAAAAATGCATTTAGAGCAATAAAGACAAGGTCTGTTTTGCTGCAGCATATCAACCACGATCAGCCTATCCATCATGGCCCTGATGCCGGATACAACACTGGTTCTGGAGCATAAACACAGCAAGAGCTGCCTAACATAATAAACAGAGGATGCCAAACAGAACTGTTATTATATAGTAATTATTATTAAACAAATGCTTGGAACAGGCTTGATCCTGATCGTACCATTACTCGGGTGGAGTATTCCACATAGCCTACAAACTGTAGGTGGCTCTTACCAGGCTCTATTTTCACCAACATTACATTATTCATACAAACAAAAACATTTAGGCTTCTCCCTGATGACAACATACATGGTAAACAATCATAATGAATCATTAAGCAATTAAAGAAAATCATCAGCATCCACTGGAGTGAGGAACAGATGGCAAAAAGTCCACATCTTCAAAATAATTTTAAAAATCCACAATGAACAGAATCTCCAGAATTTCATCCGTGGTAAGATTCCCAACTCTTCATCGGCTGACTAAAACTGCCAAAATAGACTTTCATCATCAGGGTAAATCCACAGGCACACTCACATTGCAGGAGTAGGAGGAGAAAAATAAAAAGTTGGGTGCTCGTGTTGTCACAAGGTAACTAATCTCACTTCGCTGACTTGTCCACCAAGCCCCTCGAAGGCCTGAGTGTTTTACAGAAATTAGTCGTCCTTGTCTCTAAAGTGATTTTGACACAGCAGTCGATCAGATGTTAAAGCTCTGTAGAGACTTTTGCTGACCTTTGGAGTCACTAAACACATTCCACATAATAACTGGGACAATTACCACCAGGTGCTGCCTTGTTTTTATAGTCTTATATTGTGTCCAGACTATATAAGTGTAGGTATAAGTGTAAGTGTACATGAGTGTAGGCTACAACCCTTTTCCATCCTCCTTCCTACCTGGAACAGGTGTGTTCATTCCACTAATTGGCCAGGTGAAGTTTGCATGTTCTCCCTGTGCTTGTGTGGGTTTAATAATACTCTTCCCCCTGCTTTCTCTAACAATCCATGCAGGTAATTAGTGACTTTAAATTGCACATACAGTATGTCAGCATTGTGACCATACTAGAGGATTGTCCAGGCTGTCTATTTATAAGATCAGACATAATAACCCACTGATACTAAGTCTCCATATGGGGCTTCAGAACTCGAGTTTGTTGTAGCTCACTATTTACTTGGCTGTTTTGTAGCCGTCAGTGTTCACTGTAAGAACAACTAATGGGGATACTGATTGTTTATCTTGACCATTCCCAGCCTCACTAAAAAGCCATTGTTAGGTAGTTATGTACTGTTTACAACAACAACAATCAATCTGCATGCAGTGGCTACCTGGCTTTTCACATGCACACTCTCTCCACTGTGTAAGCAAAATGAATTTCCAAGCTCCTGAATGTGTTGGAAAAATTAATGCAGGCAGGAATAGAATGTGAAAATATGATTTACTACACTATATGATTTGACAAAGTGGGGTTATGTAAAATTGTGATTTTCCATTTCTTTGTGGTGACAATATGCAAGTGAAAACTGTGCTTCTTTGTGGCTCACAGATGCAACCTGCTTTTTGTCAGTCGAAAACGAAATGCTCTATGACGTCCAATCCCACATCATCATCATCTAGTAAAAGCTGGCCTGTTGGAGGCTTTTTTTCTGCCCTGCACTAACATAAAAGCACTGTAATTTAAAAAAATGAATACTGTTTGTATTTAACTATTGCTTAACATTAAGAATAACAAGGGCCAACTTGTGGGAGGACAGTCATTTTTGCTCTGCATTGCTGTGCAGTGAAGCTTAGTCACATTTAAACTGTATTAACACTTAGGAGTTAAATTTATTATTAACAGCACGAAGCCAGATTGCTACATAATTTACATTCTGCCTCAGAGCAAGCATTTAGCTGTGTTGATTGCACTGCAGTCAAGCCAAAATTGAGTTAATTTTCATTTGTTACAATAATTTGAATTCTAAGGACTTCCACTGTGTCACCGCTGTGATTTTTGCTAATAGTTCTAGGGACAAAGTGTGCCATTATGAAAGCAAATGTGGATTTGGAGAATGCTGTTGTATCTTGGTGACACGTTGCTTGCTAGAGGCTATGAGACAAGGCTGATTCCCTCATTCAACAAAAGATTCACTGTGCAAACAAGTTTTTTATACTGTGACTCTCTTTGTCTTGCGGGAAAACTAACCCAAAGTGAGTTACAGATACCGCGCTCATCCATCACCGTCATTTAGTTCTTCAGTTGCTTCCTCTTTTCTCTACAAGCCAACACATGTACTGTAAGTACAAAAACGCACCAAGGCAGTAAACATCTTCACACTCAACCTCACATTTGTAGTATTTTCAATGCGCAGGGACACGCGAGCACACACATCAGGAAAAACTCATACTTGCAAAATACTCAAACTACTACTTTTCTCATAAAAATACATGCTATACAGTATATACTGGAGGATTTCTGCTACTCTCTCCCTCTCTCTCTCACACACACACACACACAACATCTGTCTTCTGTGTACAGCTAACAAGGTATTCTCCCGAGGGTTTGGATCTCATGTCATCATGTTCACTGAGCTCTAGCATTCTGCTTCATAAAAGACTCCAGTTTTGTTCCACATGTCAGTGTCTGTGTTGCAGTGCATTGTGCCACCTCATTGTAATTACATGAAGGATACTGTACTCAGGAAGTTATACCCAGTCCCTGTGGTGAATGTCTTGTTTCTCTACCTGTGTATGTGTGTTCTTGTGTTGTTTGTATTACTCAATCTTGGACAAATGTGTACATTTATGTGCTTGAATTTGGGACATGGTGCCTTATTGTATCTAATTGTAGCCGGGTGGGAAAAAAATGTTATGTGCATCACCAGAGGCGTGCCCCTTGGGGATACCCTTGTGAGTGCAGAGGATACTGGAGAATGGATACTGGACGTTGAGGACCCCAAAACAGGAAGTTATGTCATTTTCACTGCAGCCCTGATGTATTTGTTATTCCCTGCAGTTTTTGACTGTGTTGTTAAGGTAAATATGCTGTAAAATGGGACTGTAGCACCAAAATATTAGGTCAGAAACATTTAAGAGAGTTGAATGCAGACGCTCTGTTTAATGTTAGCGTCTAAGGTTGTTGTATTTCTTGGATGTTAACAGAGATGTCCAGAAAGGTCTAGAGCATGACCTGTGAGAGCTCTGTACAGTGTCTGGCAGCAAGATAATGTGTGTTTAGACAAAGATACAGAACAGTTAGTATTTTGTCAAATTTCTGCATTCTTTGAGTTATGCATTTTCCACAAGACCTGCGCCTATGAAATGGCTGACCGTGGATGCATGCTTTTTGTTTTGACTGAAGAGCCACCACAGTTTGTTGTTGTTGTTCGTTGTAAAAAAAATAAAGAACACAAAAAACAAACAAAGGACCCCAAATATAAATAGTTGTGCCCCAGGTTTATTTCTTTTCCACATGGCCACATAATGTATGAATCTGTTAGTAGTTTGTTATATATTAAGGCACCTTGGCCTCAAAAAATCCATGAGAAGGAAAATATTCTTATATTTTGGACTCTCATCTGTTCCTTAGATCACAAGGTGGTGTAGCCCTGCATATGTAAGACAGCAGAAATTTACCCTATAAATATGTCAAACATCATTACATGAAAGGCCAGATTTGCTAAATATTGTAATACATTTGTTCACTCAATTTTTGGATTAATGTGTTTGACGCTGCTGAAGAGAAAGGGGGAGTGAAAGACTTACAAGAAAAAGAAAAAAAAAGTAAGCAAAAGCAAGACAGTAAGAGGTGAGATACAGGAAGAATAATGGAGTCAGAAAAAAGTTTGTAGAGCAAGAAGCAGTTTGAGGACCAAGTGAATAGGAAGGAGAATTGTGTCTGTGACTCCACTGACATTTATGAGGATAATGAGACGTGTTCTGCTATTATATGTAGTGGCAAAGTAGCAGAGACAACAACACAACAAATTTCTGGACTCATGGGGTGGACACATTGAGGAGAGAAGAAATTGCCATGCACATCACAAAGTGTAAATCAGCACCACATCATCTTATGCAAATACTACTGTTTCTATAATTCAGTGTATCAGCTAAGCAAGGTGGTTGTGAAATGTGAAACAATTTGGGAGCAGCAGAAATAAACTGAAAACAACAGCAGGTTTACACCCTACTATGTACAACCAAGAATCATGTATAACTGGAAAGTCTGAAGAAAAGTGTACATGAGTGAAATAGCGTAAACAGAACATTTTACATGCCTGGAACAATTTCCAGACATGTAAAATGTCTTTTACATTTTTTCCTAATAATCATGCCTGGCAATGCCATTACGTTTAAAATACAGGTTAGGCAATACTATTGCTGCTAGTGTAATCACTGTGAGGTGCCAAGAAGATAAAAGGAAAGAGAGCACTATTTCCCACTTAATTGACTTTCCACCCTTTTTTTGGCTGCTTCCTGCCACTATCATCACCCTGTAGGTCACAGAGTGTTCCTCCTCTTCCACTAGTTTCCTCTGAGTGTGTACGCAAGACTGTGTGTGCATATCAGCAATACAGCAGAGCACCTTTATCATGGAGCACCTGTGACATCTGCACAGTGACAGACATTTTCCTCAGTGTCTTTTTCTGTGGGCTGCTGAAATAAATGACATGCATGAAAAACGCTGGTGTGCTGGGATAGGTGATATGTATTGAAAACTTAGGAAATTTTTATTCATGTGTCTTTTTAGTTGAGGTATGTTTCATGCCGTTTTGTGGCTTGTCCTTACTGCTCATGGATTAAAAGGGCATTCAGTGTCTCTTTTTGTCTAAACCAGTGGCGAGCATTATTGTAAAGTGTCTTTTCTGTTCAGAGATGCCTTCGTGCTGAGTTCAACCTTCAAAATTTATACAGAAACTAGTGCATGTGTCTGCTTGGTGTGTAAGCATACCACATACCACATCATTTTAGCTGAAAAATAAGATGGGAGTGTTATAATAGAGTCTACAGTAGATATTGCTGAAAATAAGTGACTAATACCCAAAAGCAGAAGAAGGGAGAAAACAGTAAAATGAGAAAAAAAGCAGAGGAACAGGGAGGTGGAGACTGCGTGAGAGAGTAAAACAGAAGACGTGCTGAAAATGGATATGACAGAAAGTGGGAAACATGGAGAGAGTGAGAGTTGGGGTTTGCAGCCAAAATATCAAACATGTCTACCTCAAATACAGAATCAGTAAAAGGCACGCTGACAGAGGGAGTGTGGGTGAGTGAAAGAGGAGATTAATATAACAACAGCATATTACAACCCCTTGCACTAATCTTTCCCAGTCACACACACACACACACACAAAGACGCAGTGCTCCTATCTTGACATAGCAGAAAGAGGCTGGTAGAGGATATTTTAGTTGTGTAATCCAATGTCTCAGTTGCATAAACACTTTGCTTTTCGATGTAAGTGCCTTTGTCTGTACATTCGATCGTCTGATGGCCCACGGCTCACCATTCACACCTACTGATTTTAAGTGTCGGTGACGTCTGTGGCAACAGAAGTACCACATCACCATCTGTTGGTTGTAAGTAGCAACAGCAGCTGACTGCAGCAACATGCAGTAGTGTGGTCTAGATTGTATGGGTTTTCAGTTTTTATTTAACTTCAGACATCATTAGACAGTTGCCTGGTGATGTTTTGTCAGGCCTGAATGTCTTTTCTTTTTTTACTTTGTCTAGTATCTTTTTCCATCACAAGATATCTTACTTGGACACAATTTGTCCATTTATATTATCCAGTTTCTTCACTTTGAAGTGAAGTGGTGTTTCTGTTTAGTGTTAAATAAAGCTGAGTTACAGCTTTACATTTAGCATCTAGTATGGTGGAGTAGAGGGACAACACTGTTGAACTTCTTGAATGTTGACTGCTGCATTATTCTTTGCTGAGATTGAAGTGACCACATTGTCCTAGGTATTTTCTTCATTTAGTATAAGCCTGTTTTTTCTGCCTTTTATCTAATACACATTTCTCCAATTCCATTCTGCCCTGCTGAGTCTTTTATTCAACCTCTCCATCTCACTGTCACATCATGCTTCCACATCTCCAAATCTATCTAGCTCCCAACTCCATGTTGCTTCACTTACTGATTCTTACACCCTCAGTCTCTCCATCTAATCTTCACCCTTCCATCATGCATCTCTCTGTCTCTTTCCCAGCCCCCCGAGGCACTGACAGCTTCAAAGATTTATCCGGGTACAGAACAGGCGGTGTGTAAGGATGAACAGTGCTGTGAAAAAGTATTTGCCACCTTCCTGATTTTTTATTTTATTTTTTGTCACACTTAAACACTTCAGTTCATTAAACAAACATATGTATTCCACAAAGATGGCTCAGGTAAAAAAAAAAACAACAACAAAAGAAAACTATGATGATTCCATTTTTTGAGGGAACAAACCAAATTTGCCTAGCACTACTTTACTCGAGCGAACCATGGTGAGAGCCATTATCCATAAATGGAGAAAATGTGGAACAGTGGTGAACTGTCCCAGGAGTGGCTGGACTACCAGTATTACTCCAAAAGCACAACAACAACTCATCCAGGAGGTCATAAAAGAACCAGAACATCCAAAGATTTGCAGGCCACACTTGCCTCAGTTAAGGTCAGTGTTCATGATTCAACAATAAGAAAGAGACGGGGCAAAAATGGCATCTGTAGGAGAGTTCCAAGGCAAAAGCCACTGCTGACCAAAAACAACACAAAGCCTCTTACATTGGTCAAAAACATCTTGATTATCTCCTAAGACCTTTGGTCAAGTATTCTGTGGACTGATAAGACAAAAAGTTGAACTTTTGTGCACCTGTTACACCTGGCATAAAATTAACACAGCTTTACATAAAAAGAACATCATACCATCAGTCAAACGTGGTGATAGTGTAATAGTCTTGGGAGACTTTTCATCTTCAGAAAATAAAAAATATAAATTAAGGTTTTTGGACTGGCTTAGTCAAAGTCGATGAAAGACGAAAACCATCTAATGTGGTTGAATTAAAACATTTCTGCAAGGAAGAGTGGGCCAAAATTCCTCCACAGTGATTGCCAGTTGCTGCAAATGCTTGATTGCAGTTGTTGCGGCCAAGGATAGTAAAAAAATTTTAAAAATAGTTTTTCAAAGCACTGTACAAGTCCATCAGCAGAAACGGTCCCTACTGAAAATGCTACTACTAGCACAGCATGTAAATACAGAGAAATCCTTGTGAATATTATGCAAATTCATATAAATCATGAATAAAATATGTTAATGATAAGGTAGAAAGAAATAAAGTAGTGAAAGGTTTGGTCAAGGTCAGATTGTGATGGTTTGAATATGCAGGGCAGGGCTTCAGCTTTTCTAGTTTTAGAGCTAGAAAGGTGTGACAACATGAAATTGATTCTATTGAAAAACAGAGCCCAGAGGTCCAGACAATGAATGGGTGCTCCACTCCAATAACGCCACTCCTCCAGCACCAGCTTCACCACTAGCAGCTTTCTCTCCTTGATGTCAAAGTCTCTTTTGGCTTAGGACCAGCAGTGTGAGAAGAGGGTACATTCAACATCACTGTACCCAGTCCCATGTTTGAGGCATCTAGGAGAACTTAAGGGGTTCAGGAGAACTTAGCTTTTGAAGTTGGTGCAGCGGACTGGCAACAGAGCTATAGCCCTTGATGAACCAGCAGTAGAAGTTTGCAAAACCCAAAAAGCACTGAAGGGCTTTGCAACTTTCTGGGGTTGGCCAGTCCCTAACTGCCTTGACCTTAAATGGATCCATCTGGATGTTGCCAGCTGAAATGATGAACCCCAAGAAGGAGACTGTGTTGGAATGGAAGTGGCATTTCTCAGCTTTTCTCCTGGCTGCTGAAAGAGATCAGGAGATGAGGATAGACAAATCCTCACCCAAAGCCTCATCCAGGCAGGATTGCATAGCTTCTTGTTCAGAAACAGATAAGAGTAGAGGAGACTAAAGGAGACTTATCAAGCAAAAGATTGATAGAACAATCATAAGGACAGTGCAGTGATAAAGAAGTGGTCTTTGCTTTAATAAACACTTCTTGAAAGACAAGATATATCTCCGGCACCCCAGAAAGATCAGGAAACACCTTTTCCCTTCAGTCACGGATGACACCAGAAACTCCAGATGTAGCTTGCAGACATGGATTGAGGCAGGACACTCCGAACCCAAGATCTTGCAAGAAGACCAGATGATGTGTTATGACGTTTTAACCAGGTTGCACCAAGAACTTACAGAAGGTGGGGGGAATAAATTATAGTAAACATAATAAGTTCTTGATGATTTTCAATTGTCATGGTTACCTATTCGGTTAAGTGTGAGCAAGGATAAATCAGGGGGTTGTCAGGTGTCTTAACCTGGATGGCTGACTACAGGGCTGACCAGTCTTTCTTGCAAACTCAATGAAATCTGTGTCAGACCCAGAGTCTATAAATGCAATGAGAGAATGGATATAATTAGGCAGATGTAAGTTGATGCAGGCTAAAGATCAGGGGTTTGTGGACTAATTAGGTGAACAGCAGCCTCAGGGTTGCTGCACAGTGGCCTGAGCCATCACAGTACAGTTATTCTTGTAATGAAAGTTTCTTTCCTCAGTGTCCAGTCTGGTTCTCCCTATCTGCATAGGTTCTCTGGAACTAGTCTGACAGTTCAGGAGGGCCTGGAAAGAGAAAGTTTTATTTTGTTGTCTAATTCTCTAACAGATTCTTCTATTGATTCAAATAGCCACCTTAATCAACCCATTTAGAACAGAAGGGAGATCCTGAGTGGCCAGCTCATCCTTCACCTTCTCAGAAAACCACAAATGAACTTGTCTAACAGAGCACTGTCACCACATTCACAAGAGGCTGCCGACTTTGATAATCCACCCAGAATATTCAAGCACAGACCTGTTACCTTGGGTGAGGTTACTGAGTTGTTGGGCTGCCTCTCTATGAGGTTTAGACAAGTCCAAGGTTCTCTAGAATTCTTGAAAGTTTTGAAAGTGTTGCAGATGGGTGAGTGTCTAGTTTCACTCTGCTGTTCCCCACTGCTGAGCGGGACCTGTGAGCAAAGAAACTACATAAGCCACCTTAGCCTCCTTTGATGCAAAGGAGAAGGATTGTAACTGAAACTGGATTAGACATATGTTAGGGTCTCCAAAAAACATCTCTGGTGGACAGATGGAAGGTTCCTGGGAGCTGCAGAGGAGGCTGATGGGGAAGAAGCAAAATGAGAGCTGAAGCAGAAACTGAAATGATTAATCGGGTGAGTTAATCAGTGAGATCAGGAGTAAATGCAAGGTGATGGTAGTATGCTGGTTGTCAGGTCTGGTTGCTATCATGCAGTTGGGACAGAGTAGGTTGACTGGAGAGGTGAGACAAAGGGTTAAAACAGTTATCAGGTTTAGGACAGGTTCAGGATCTGTAAGAATTTCGGGTCAGGTACTAGATGACTGGAGAGTAGCAAACAGGATGAACTGTACTGACAATCTGGCGGTTTACAAGGATCCACAGACTTGCATATATGGATAATAGACCAAATGATTAGACTGACTAAAATGAGCAATGAAAGACATTCAGTGAATGTTTATATTCAGTGTACAGTAAGAAATGCTGAATACTATGCATACTAGATAATAACAAATTACTGATCTCCTTCTGCGGGCATGTATATCTGGTGTTACCCTCTAAAAAATTCTAATGGATGAAAATATGCATTCATGTATCTTAGATTTATTTAATGAAAAAAGGTTTTGATTATTTATAGAAATAATGATAATGTGTCATGATCCTCAGTCCAGTTTCCTGTCATGACCATATTTGATTCAATTGCTCCCTCTCTGTCTGTGCCTCCCCTCTGATTACTAACCTGTTCCACCTGTGCTGCCTGCTTTATAGGCTCTGTTCACAGAGCTCTCCCTGCCAGATTGTGCCACTTCTTTGTGAAGACCAAAAAGCTAACCAGTGTGTTCTCAGTATTCAGCTCCTGCATACCCAGCCAGCTGAGAGTGAATCAGACTCCGCCCTTCCACCTTCTGCCACCTCTATCCCAGAAGTGATTCATCATCACTATCTACTACCACCACTCACCAGATCATCCAGCTTTCACCTTCCAGACATTTCAAGACAAAAACAACATGCTGTTTGTCCCAATGCCCTCAAAAAAAGTTTATTTTTCAATTATTTATAATTTTGTTTTCACATTTTTTACCATCCCCCAAAAACAAATCTTAAACAATTGTTTACAACAAAAATACAACAATACAATATAAATATGTAGCAACAAAAACTAAAATAGAGAAACTACAGTTAAAATGTGGAAACTAAAGCTAAATGTGTCTGACACATCAGATATTAGAAGCTGGCCACAACCTGAAAGGTAAAAAAATCTCTTCACATGTCTTGTTGTGTATTTCCACATGTGTTTAATTAAAAAGGCATTTGAGTATGTAATTGGTGTTATTAAAGCACCTACCTAAAAGTAAATGTGTTACTGTTCCTGCAGATAAATTAGCAATAAAATTCTGGTTGCGTGCCACACTCCTGAGAACACTAACACAAAATGACGCAAAGGGAGTCACAAAAAATATGATCAAGTAAAATAATGAGAAATATATATTTTTGGGCTTCAGATGCAATAATTTAATTTGACAAAAATGCAGAGCTCTTGGCAGAGCAGCCTTGTGTTTTGAGCTTGATTTTGCCCTTATACTTATAATAAAGTGAACTTACAGTTCATAAGGGTTTTATTGAATTTTGGAACTTTGGACAAACTTAATTTTCTGTTTAAGTTTTCTTTTTACTTTTCAGTTGCAAACACACATAGGTCTACTGATATTATACAGAAACAGAATTGCTGTTTGGACACTTTGACTAATAGAATTGATTGATATAAATGGATATTTTGGCCAATGAAGCACATACACTTGCACTCGGCCACATGGGCCCAATGCTAAGGGAGAGGCTCATTCCCTCTTTGGTCAGTTACTGCATGAGTTTGGTAATGTGCTGAAATTATTGATCTGACAAAAGGACCTGACATTCCAAGCTGCTCTAAAACAAAAAAGAAATCAATGGTTATTATACCCACTGGACCACACACAAAAACACTGGCACAGATACAGCCACATTTTTCACATTAATAATACACAACATCTAACCACCTGCTTCCCTACAGGAAGATGTGCTGTATGCTCTATCTGCTGAACACATTTTTACAGCCAGCACAGACATTCAAAAAGATGAAAATATATATATTTGTGCTTACAATGTTGTTTAGACAGAAAACCTCTGCCACCAGTAGATTATAATTACTACTGAAGTCATCTTTAGTCTTTCCAGTTTAATGGAACTGCTTTTCTTTCAGTATATTTTAAATTAAACAAACATGAAAGCGTCCCCCTTTATATTTTTTCTCCTCTTAAATGTATTAACAGGAACTAAATATGAATATTTGCCATATTTCCAAGTTAATGTGTGTGCACAGTGTATACACACATGCACACACAAGAGATGGATGCAGCCTGATAATTGGCAAAAAGTTTCAACTGACTTATTTTATTTTCGAGTGAATTGAATTCCTTTCCCTCACTCATTAAGTCAAGATGTAGAATCCAGCTCAGATATCAAGACCAAGACAGAAACTCTGATTGACTCTGTCACTTAACAGGAGCCTGACTCCTACTTTCTGTTTAAATTATTTTTCTGAGAGCAGAAGAAGGTCTGAGAACTAAAGCTGATAGGAACTGGGAGGATTATTAAGTCTGCGCTGCAGTTTTTCTTGTGCATTTATGGCAACAAATTTTACTATCTTCAGTTCTGAATGGAAATCAAAATGAATTCTGACATTTTATAAAAGTAGCTACTAGTAGAAAGTTTTTTTCATTCATTCAGGTTCATTCTGTTTCTCTCCCTCTCTCTCTCTCTCTCTCTCTCTCTCTCTCTCTCACTCACACACACACACACACACACACACAGCTGTATACCGCTATACATTATGTAATCAGTGTGTGAAAAGTTAATACAATAAGGTCCCCAAATGAAGAGGATTTCTCTGAGCCTTACTTGCTTAGTTTTCCTCTGGTGACACATATTGATACTGAACTCAGAATTTTTAAAATTTCTATATATATTTGTTCAGTACTTTTGGGGAAATTACTCAGCAAGTTTAATAAATTATTCATCATCGAGAGAATCAAGTTTTATGTGGAGTTGGGCTGTCAGACATGTGGTCACATGTCACGAAATTTGATTTCAACAAGGGGTGGGTAGAGCGTTCAGGAGGCATGACGTGACACACCAGAGATTACACTCTGAGATTAAGCTCACTTCATACTAGAGGGCTCAGATCTGACTCAGACATTTACAGTCTCCCATTAAGGAATCTATGTCTGGATATATTCAGGGTTCCAGGGAATGGCGTTGTTGCAACGCTGCTGTACAAAAGTCACTTGTCATCCAACAGCTAATGGTAGCGTACTTTTGCATAGGAATCAGGAAATGGGACAGACAGACAACAGAAGACATTGCAACTAACTAACTAGGACTAAATCAAAACAGCCATTAATGCAAATGACAAAAAACTAAGGCAGGTGACGAATACAGGAGAAAAAAATCCATAAAATCAAGGGGAGAGTAAAGTCCAAAAACAACAGGCAGAGGTAATAGGGCCAGGCAGAAGTAAACAGAGAGCAGACTGGAAAAAACTAGGAAAAAACTAACTTTAAGGGAAAATATGCAAATCCCAAAATGTATAGAATACTAAAACTAGTAACAAATAGGGAAAACTAATACAAAAAGAACACCTACTCTAGAAGTAAGAAGGGCAAATTTAATTTTTTCCCTTAAAATTTTTTTTATTGTCTATTATGTTAGTCCTTTCTCGCTTGTTTGTACCAAACCAGACTCATCCAGATGTTCGTACAAACTGGCCGATGCAGCCAGTAATCCTATATAAAATAAATGTAACAAACTAAATGTAAATAACTATTGATAATTCTTCTACATGTGAATTGTTAACTAATGTAGTAGAATTATCACATTTCTGACAGTTTCAACTTAAACTGTATATAAATGTAGAATTCATGGCAGAGCTGTTGTATTGGATTACAGTAGATTGTACAGATTGTAATGTCTGATCAGGGTATAATTACAGTAATTATCCCCATTTGTGTTAGATCAATAAGTATAATGTAAAGTGTAAACTACTACATTGTGCAGGATGTCGTACATTTTGTTAGTTATTGTCACGGTAAAAAATTACTGCAATTGAAATTTGTATTGTCCGATACACACGCATATGAGTAGAAAGTGGCTAATTCATTTAGCAGCACTTTATTACCACTCAGAACTAAATGGCAGTTGGCAGGCACAGACCCACGCTGGAAATTAGGTTAATACATCCACACTTGCCATCTCATGGAGCTGCTGACACAAATGGGTGACATACATACATTAAGTCACGCTTGTAGATGTTTCTGTTCCCTGTAAATGCAGGGTAATGAAAATATTGCAATAAGCTGATTACTCCCAGGAATTATGAGTGTAACAATGAAAATACAGTGGAGGGAACAACTAAAACACATCTCACAAGTTTAATTAGCATTTGTTGTATATGAGGTGTACTGTATATGAGTAGTCTCTAACGAGCATAACAGCAGACATATGGAAGCTTAAACTAAATGAAAGAGATGCTCCACTGAACACCATGATCACTTGTAATTAATTTTCATACAACTGCTGTAAACACACTTACACAACCTGTTTAATTTTGCAATTGATATCTACATCAACACTCATGGTATCTTCTTAATGAACTGTTATCAGAATGGACGTAAATGCCACACACAAAGATCGCTGTGTGCCATTTCAGCAACGACTCCTCCTTTTTCAGGTAAAAGGTCTTTATTACAGAGAGAGAGGAAGGCTGAGCATTCAGCGGGATGACTGCTTAGATCCAATTAGCATTCATCAAACTCAATGCAGCTATACTCTCGGGAGGATTTGTGTCAGTCACATCGCTGCCAACATTTTCCTCCTCATATTGTGGAGCCTTTGTAAAGAATGATAAATGGTAATGTGGGATAATAGCCACATGTTCATTTCAGTGACATTGCTCCATTGTTTCTGTGGCAGACAGGGTTAAATGTTGGGTGAAAAACACCTCTGAAGCGCCTTAAGGCACCAAAGACCTGAACTAATGCTACCTGCAGATCCCTAAATACCCTACCACGACTCTGACCTTTTAGAAAACCGTTTCACAACCAGTACCAGATGTTACGAGCCGCTCTCACATTATCTACTCTCCTTCAGCTTCTTGTTTCTCACTCTAATCTTCTTCCTCTTTCATGCATCTATCATTGCCTGCAGTGCTGTGAAAAAGTATTCGCCTGCTTCCTGATATATGATACACTGTAAATGATTCAGATCATTAAAAATAATATAGTAATTTAATATTACACAAAGAGAATCGGAGTAAATACAAAGGAAAAGGTCGTGTTTAAATATTTTTTCACAGCACTGTAAGTCCCATTTGTTATTTCTGACAGATTTAGTTTTTTTTACTCATATTCTTCTTGGGCCATCTTCTTTACCCCTCATTTATTCCAGTGCCTCAAGCACTCCTGCCCATTTCTTTGACATTTGACTGTCAAAGAGGACTTGTTCAAAATGGTTCCACCTAATCAGATTTTGGTGTGAGCACAATATTGCTTACTCCTGCATTTCTCTCGCCTTCGTTATCTTTACTTCTCTATGTCCTCCCTTCTTTCTATGTGTGTTTTAAAGCAGAGGTATGCGTGACACAGACAGTCCAACATGTGTAGAAAGCAAAATTTTCTTTGCATCCAGTTCTGCCAAAGTAAAAGGCTTTTCACCGATGAGTAGTTTATTATTGTTACAATGTAATAAAAATATCTGATACATTAATAAATTCTTGTAGACAGGCAGCTGCATTTCAGGGTTCAGGCTTCTGTGTCTTCTCCAAGAAAACTGACATGTAGCCAGGAGTAGCTGGGTATTGAACCAGTGACTCTGTGGTTCACAAATACCAGCTTCACCAGCTAAATAACAGCTGCCCAGTCCTTTAGTAGTAGTCAGTTTGTTAACCATAGAATATGCATTTAAGCAGCGACTGTGGTATAGTGTTACAATATTTCACCGCATGGAGGGAATATGTGTTTTATTTATAGTGATTTTTTGACAGAAATCATTATAAAAATCTGACTTAACAATCCTTTGGAAGGCAGGTTTATAATTTGAAAAGTAAAGAAAAGTAAAGACAGTTTTGCAATACTCAAATGAACAAATGTACTTTACACTGCCTCTTCTTCTACTGCCCCATTTCCTTGACCTATTTCTCTTTGGCAGACTTCATGAAGCCACTCAGCTCTTTCTTTTTGCAGTTTCCATGTTTCTTATTCTTTTGCTTGACACTTAAGTTTGACCTTTGATCCATTTCACAAGGTCTGTTCTTTTAAAGTTACAAAGCTGCTGCCTGTCCTTCTTCTCCCCTTCAATTTTTAACTTTTTCATCTTCTGACCCTCACCCTAGACTTCTATGATGCATGAAACACAGGCTAACATTCTGCAGCCATGACAGCTCCTCACCCTTCCACACCTCCTCTGCTTTTCCTCCATTTGCTATTCTCCCTTTTCGAGATGCTCTTTTTATTTTCACTCCTGCAAACCTGGCCTCCATTCATAAATGTCAAATGTTACTTTATCATAATTAAATTTACATTTCTCACCTCTTTTTCCTCTCTCATTCTTTCACTCTCTACCTACCACCTTTTCCTGACCATCTCATACTGTCTCTCCCTCTGTCTTTTTCCTATGTACTCTTTATTTATTGGCTTCAAACTCTGACCCCTGCATTTTCTACCTGTCAAGGCTCCCCACCTCTGCGCCTCTGTTTCTTCACTATTTATCTCAACAAAATAACATCTCTACTGGAGAGACAAAAAATGTTCTTTTCCCTTCTGCCTCTGCAATGCAGTAACAGATGTTTCATAGAGGAGCGAAGGTTAGCAAGAGCACATTCAGTTGTTCAGACTTGTATGTGTTGTTGGGTGGTTGTAGGGGAACTTAACAAGTGCCCAGAGTCTTATCTTACAAAATATTTTTACAACAGCTGAGCTTTTATACAATTTTGTGAGGAAATGTATGCCTTTTTGATTTTCTGTTTCTTTTTACACTACCATCTTTCTTTTTTTATAAGAGCCATGCTAGCAGCTCTGTAACATCATACTTAGACACAGAAATGATTTGACATAATGCTAACTGGCTAACTGGCTAACTAGTATGCTCACAATGACAATTCTAACATGCAGTTGCTTAGCATGTATTATGTTTTGTGTGTTCCCTATCTTAGTTTAGTTTATTATGCTTGCACTTGCTATAGTTAAAATGTCACCAAAGTTACTTCAGTTCATCTGGAGCATGTAAATGGGGCAAGAGTGAATCTTAGGGCACCATCATTTAAATTCACCACAAGCACCATGTATATTAAAAGGCAATCCATGAAAGTTTGTCTCTAGACCAAAGTAATGGACCAAATGACAGAAGCTGCCAACATGGCTAAGAACAAATGCATGATGTTGATTTACATTTTGCATGTAAACATTTAATGTATTAATGTGTGTTCACAACTTTTTCACACATTCAAAGTGTACATTCAGGTATAAAGAAGGGCAGTATTGTGTCAAAATCAACTATTCATCTCTCTTTCTTCCCTTAGCCACATAGAAACAAACCAATCTGGAATCAGACAAAATGTCATAATGATGCCACAGTGTCCACACAAGATGGTATTGAGGAAAAATTTGTCTGCACAACCATATAACATACACACAGTGACACTAGTTTTTCTGTAATGACATAATGTATTCTGCTTAAATTGAATGGAATTTAACAGATTGGCTACATTACACCATCCTCCAAGTTCCCAAAATATAACTGTGTTATATTATTATTATTATTATTATTATTATTATTGTCATAAGTTTTTTATAGCTTAAGTATCTGTACCTCTGAGCTATTATTCCTATTCAGCCAGAAATTATTTGTGTTGTGGTTGGAACAGGTAGACACGTTTCAAGATTGATGTCAAGCTCTGAAAGGAAGCAGCTTCACCTGATGCTGATTTACCCAGGCTTCAGCACAGAAAGATCAGTGATCTGAGAAAGAAAGAGAGTGAGCGAAGGCCAAACAGGACTGCAGCCAAAGCTAAAGGAGACAGATCGAGAGCGCAAGAAGGAGGTAATGAGAAGTTGGAGAAAGGCCACAGATACTGGAAAAAAGATTAAACAAAAAGTGGACAGTGTGAAGCACAGATAACAAAGAATAGGTATAAAAAGACAAATGGAGAAGAGAGAGTGAGATGGGCAAAAGTTCAGTTTTTTCAACACATTACCAGGCGTGCATACTTTATACAGTGTATACAATACTTTGCTTTTAATCTTGTCAGTTTTATCACTGTACAAACCAAAATTCTTATTCATACATTGAAAGAAAATCACTCAACCAGTTAAACATGTGCAGTAAATATATCATTGATCTGTTTGATAAGCACGGTAAAAAGTAAAAACTTTTACAGCGACTAAACTGGTGAATTTTTTCTAGTTTAAACAAGAATCTCACAAAACATCACACTTTTAAATGATTTCACTTGTCAACATTTTATTAATCAATACGTGAAGAACTGTCAGGATGTGATAAAAAATCTACATATGGTGTCTCATGAGGCAACATTCAGCATTTCTGTATCTCTGAAAGCTGCCAAACAAGCATAAAATCATCTGGAGAGACGGTGACAGGTTGGAGCAGTTTGTGGAAATTATAAATGATTTGGCTTGTATTCTGGGAATGTGGATATTATTATATCTTTTGAATTCTTGTCATAGCTATTTTCTTCTTACACTGTGTGTTTTTAAAAGCATGTATTTTTCATGCTTTTAGGTTATACATGTTTGTGCCCACCTGTCTTAAAAATACTCCTAAAATTTATACAAAGCATATAATCTCCTCTATGTTGGGAATATGGTGGTGCTTTTGCCTCTGAATGGCTTTTGTTCACCCATCACATCTTATTCATTGTGTTGATGTTTGTGCATACTTTTGTGTAATGTGTGTCATTTTTGCGTGTCCCTGTTTGAAAGCCTTTTACTTTGTGCATGTTTCTGTTCATTTGCGTATATGCATTTCCAATTGCTTGCTCAGTTCTGACGCGCTCATGTGTCTTGACTCCTACATTATGCTCCGTCCTCATTTTGTCTGTTTCATGTCAAATAGAGATGGTGATTTGCGTCTTTCATGTGGCTGTTTTTTTCCTTCTTCTGTCCTCATTCCATTCAAGCACGCTGACAAATTCAATCCATTCTTCAGGGATGTGTGTTGATGTGTTTGGTGCCAGCTAAAATTGCTTTCTTACTCTGTCGCTCAGAAGGGTTCTGTTGTGACAAATCTGACAGGCCGGCTGAACAGCTGAGGGGGTTGCTGGCTATTTGCCTGTCATTTGACTGGGTGACTGACTGACTAGTGAATGGCTGAATGACTGGCTAGTTTTCAGACAGGTTGACAAGCTGTCAGGGTAACTGACTAGGTGGGAACCTCAACAACTGACTTTCTGTCATGTTTAGCAGGCCGAGTGGTTACGTAGCTGTTTCTGTAAAGGTTGGCCAGCTAGCTCTGTGACCCTGATGATTGTTGTCAGTGACGACTGATGCTCCAGCTCTTAAAGCTCACAGCAGATCACATTAGTAACAGGTTATTACTAGTTGTCAGTTGTGTTGCATTTTGGAGGTGAAGCAGAAGCAGGTATGTCTCTCTTTTTATCCCAACTATAGGGGCATTACTAGTTCTGTCTGGGCACTGGGAAAACATGACTTGAAATACAATGGAAAAATTCTAACATTAAACCTGCATTAACTTACGATTTCGGTGATTTGGGGGCAGCGGATCTTTAACCACAGCACAGACATAGTTCAAAGCTGCAATAACTAATACTAACTAAGACATTAGGTAAAGTGGACAAGATGTGTCTCCTTCTGTTGTTGTACTGTGACTTGCTCTAGTCCTCAACCCTGCCAGCTGGTGAATCTTAGAAAAACAGCAGGTCCAAGCATGAGTTCTCATTTCAGATGAACAGTGGAGGTGCCCACTGCAGCCACACACCAGATGGACTGTGGTGCAATCTAAGCTTAGCTGCCTTAAATTAGCTTAGCTGCTATCACAACTACCATCTCTTCATCAAAACAGATGCAACAAAATACACAGAACCTCTAGAAACAACGTTAGACATCTGTAAAAACTCACTGGTCACTAAACTTGCGCCATCGTGTCTGGATATTGTGCAGCGTTCTGTTGCTTTAAACAGAGGGATTGTGCACCATGGGGAGAAACTACAGCAAACTTGCACCCCTGCCCTACCCTGACACAGTGGCGAACACACTGGAGATCATCTGGACTTGGTACTGGGGGGCTCACATGATAAAGCCACTTTACAGTTTTTACAGCCTGGCGTATAATACAGGGTAAAAAATAATGCTGATGGAGCAACAACAGAGAGATCTAAAACTTTTAATTTGAGTAACTACAGGCTGTGTGGACCTTGTTGGTAAGATTTAACTAACTGTGACCAAATAACAAATGTCATCAGATTCAGACTTACTGTAAATGCTGCTACGACCTGATTGATGCATGGGCATAGATCTATGTATAACATGTACATATGATCCCTGTCCATAAGAGTGCAGAAAACAGATACACAAATAACTTTTGTATAATAAACATAATAAATTTGACACAACATAGTGTGTTTGTGTTGACAATCTCTCCAGCTAAGTAGAAGATCTCACTTTAAATGAGACCTTTAAAACTGCCTGTGCCGTTGTATTGTGCTTTGCCAGGTCATGGTAGAGAGAGTGAAAAAAATAGACTTTATCATCTCCTCTCCCCCCTGTAGTCGAAGTCAAGGAGTTTCTCGATGTGCCTCATCTCTTTATCCTTCTCCTACCTCTGAGAGGTAGCTCCAGGTTCTCTTTACAGCATACTCTGTCCCTTTTCCCTTTCTTCTTATAGTATACCATATCTTCTATATCCACACACCAGTTCTTCTCTTTCTATTTTTACCTTTCCTCTTCACTATCTGCAGTTTACACACTCACTTTTTAGCACTTATCTTCTGTGTTAGGTATTTATTTCAGACTTGGTTTTAGAAGAGGAGTGAGCGTATTGAAGTTCACTATAGACGAGCTTGTATCGGCCCGGTATCTCCTCCCCTGCAGATTGGCTGATCACTCTGATACATAATTCATTCCACCCTTGCTCCTTGTTTTGTAATTGACTATTTTGTTTGCCTCCTTTCTCTTTTTCCAACCTTTCACTCATTTGTCTCTGCTTGATTTTCTTCTTTCTGCTCACTACCGGCTTCTTGGTAAAGAGTTTTGCTCTGCCTGCTTATCTTTGTCCATGTTCTTCTCTATCTCTTTGGACTTCCTATTTTTGATTTTTTTTTTTTGTATCCTGTTTTTCCTCTGTCAAGTTCAAGTTATTCAGTTGCAGGTAATAAGCAAGGCTGAGAAGTGAGAATGCAAAGCTGTTGGAGAAAGCTGGTGTAAAGTTTAAATGTGTGTCCACGTCTGTGGGTAATGTCTGCATAAAGTGTGTACTTGCTCGTTAATGTTTGTCAGAATTTGACTTCGTCCAAAACTTTGCTTTTGTCACGGTCTCCATTCTTCCTGCCTGTCTGTCCCTTATCCTATATATGGTCTGCTTCCTGCTTCCTTCCTTTCTGCTCATTGCTCCATTAACTACCTGAATCACTCACACCTGTTATCTCCCTCTTCTTCCTGTGCATCTCCCTGGGCTTCAATTGGACTGATTATTGGCTTAAGCATTTTTGGATTTGTGGACTTGCTTTAATCTCTATCCCCTCTGTATGAATGACCTTGGATTGGCTAACTACTCTGTTTTTTTGTGGACTATAAAACCTAGTGAATGACTTTGGACCAACCCCGACTGCTGAGTATCAGATCACAGACCAACCATTATTAAGGACAGACAAGTGTATGACCTGGACTGTTTATGGAAACGGGCTTGCTTACTGTTACTGTTACTTACAGAAAACTCCACCAATCATCTCTGTGCTAGTTTCCACTGTTTCATCCAGTTCTCCCCTGTCCTCAACTTACCACCTGCTCCGACAATGGAGATGACCATTACCATTAACAGAATCACACTCACCTTCGACTTGCAAACCTCACTTCCTGTTCCACTGCCATCTTTGTAGTCTGGATCCTCTGCAAGAACTTCTGTCTCCTCAGTCCTACCGCCAACTATCTGTTGACCATCTCATTGCCTAAACCACCTCTTACCAGCATCTTGGTGGAATCATATCGCCTGTACACTCACCTTTCATCCAGATCCTCCTCTAACCTTTCCTCTCCCCTTAGACCCACATACTCACCTGGCTGCACCTGAACAGCTAACTTCCGGAGACTCCTGAATTTTCGTCCATTGCACATTTCATATTCATTGTAATAAAGCTTTTAACTCATAGCTTCTTGCCTCAGTGTCTCTGAGGCGAGAAGAAGAAGTAACAAACAGCGTGACAGCTTATAAGTAAACCAAATTCACATTCCCAACAATGAATGTTTTATATTAATTGGCAATTGTTAACATGCTAATACAAAGTAAAACAGTGAACATGACCTTGCTATCATAGCAACATTAGCATTTAGTTCAAAACAGACTCACAGAGCAACAAGCTCTTTGCTCTCAGTATAGTTTTCTTTTGTATATGTGTGAGGCTGGTCCCCACATTAAATCCCTATCGCAACTGCATCCTAACTCTCACCCACTGTCAGTGGCCTAATTGTGAGACTGTTTGTTGTAGCCTAATGTTTGGCTTTGACATAAAAAATGACACTAGCAGTTTCCCATTTGCAGAAGAAAGTGTCTACACACAACTAAACACTTCACCTCCTGAATTGCTCCTTTATAAATGAGTGTAAATAAGGCTGTTTAGGTACAGAAGTGGTACTTCATCATTTTTCTGCGGCAATAATTATTGGGCTCCTGTTTTTTCCTCATTTCCACTCAATGCAGAATCGGCTGGCTGGTTGAATTATGCATGTTTGTTTGTTGCTTTCATTACAGAAGCAGATGTCTATGCGGGAATAATGGAGAGTCTTAGAGGGTTTATTTATTTATTTAACAAGTCATCGTCTCTGGTTAAGTCTTCAGACATCGCTGTGCACATTTGATTATTGTTTTTAAATCTATCAAGCAGTAGTTAAGGGGTTAAGTGTTACGGAGGGTTTGTTGTAGCACTGACAATACAAATCAAACCTCATTTGTGTGTTTCTGCTATTAATTAATCTTTCTCATATCAACTCTGAGCTTTCATCTGTCTAGAATTTATTACAGATGAAATACAACCACTACATCATAAATCTCAAAGTGCAAGTGTGACTGACACCCATAAACAACAATTTTTACACACAAATCATACAGCTTTGACTGTATTTAGCAGCAGACAGAAACACCTGTACAGATTATATCATTCACCTTTAGTGAGCAGCATTGGCAGCTGCAAACTGATACTTTCTAAAAATCTGAGGTGTATGATGCTTCAATGCCTCTGGGGATTTTTTCCACTTCAGTGAAACTGATGAAATAAGGCAATTGTGACCTTTTAAACCCTGCTCTTAATCCTTCAAACCATGTAAAACTAAAATTGCATTTTTGCCATTCAGACGCAGGCTATGAGGTCATTTCTATGCTACAGTACAAATAAATGGCTCCTACACTGAATGTACAAAACCTGCCTGACATTGAGATGCAGTTCTGCATCATAGTTCACATTTCATCAGGCTTAAAGTGTAAAAAATCTCAATGATCCTGTTATCTAAAGCTGTTTCCCCAAGGCTGAAAAGGACCTCCTTCGACTCATCTAATCTTTATTATCAAACTTACAGGCTGAAGCCCAATTTTTTTTTTTTAATTATTTTTACTTTTTGCCTGCTAATGTTGCAAGGCATGTGGTTTTGGAAGCATATGTTTTAAAATTTCTCCAGTAGGGAATAGTTACCTATAAGCTTCAGCTACTGCAGATGATGCTTCTGATTGAAGCAGAATGTCTGAGTTTAAGTAGATACACAAAATATGACTTAGTAATAATTCATAACACATGAAAATAAGGCCCATGGATCCTAAAACCAACTTCATTTTGAAAAGGATGCCTATTCTAAATATCTATTTTCATATCTGACTCTTGTCTAACTAGAATCTAAATGAAGGTACAATGTCAAACTATTATGTCCACCTCCCTTCACAGCTGACCTCCCATTTTATCATCATCATTGGTTCATTGTGATAATTGTCTTGAAACACATTTACAAACTTTGACTTGAGGGATGTTCAAGTGATGCATGACTGTCATTCAGTAAGGCTCATAGAGCAATATTCAGAAGGTATGCTAACTAAATGTTAAGACCATTCCTACATGAACACAGTGTGGTAGAAATGCTGGTTTGGCTATTTGAGACCATCAGGCAGTCGACATTGTGCCCAGTGGGATCTGGCAGAGTTAGTTTTGACATCCCAGCATCTTCCTTCATGTCTGGGTCCTTCTCTTCCTTCTCACTAGTTAAAGGCCACAGGACTCCCTGGTGGTCTATAATGAGCTGCAGAGTCAGCACCTACTACACACACAAAACTAGGACTAAACTAAACTGTGTCTGGGACAGAACGCACTTAATTAACGGTATAAACAAGTAAATATGTGAAATGTGTGAGCAGTCCTCTGGACATTAATTCCTCTGTTTCTTTCCTTTATCTGTCTTCGTCATTTTTGAGGTCACATAAAGCCTGTGCCTCTATTTTTCATGTATATAACTAATCTTTCCACCTGTATACAGCATAGCATGATAGCATGCGCTGTCAGGTTGGTTGATGTGGATGAACTGTTAAAAACAGTTGCAACTGTAACAAGTTTACTTTACAATGTACTTTGAAACATTGAAAATCAAGGAGCTCCATTAAAATATTGAAAATCACCAAAACGAGATATGGAATGATGCCAAACTACCAAGAAAAGACACAAAATTACTGCAAACATCATGTTGACCTTTTAGTCTGTGGGTCCTGCACACTGAACGAGGGGTAGGGACCTAGGGACCTATTTTTGTCACAACCTGTGTATGCTCAAAAGTACACACACACACCCTCACTATACTGACCTCTGTTGACCATCTGAGGAACTACACCCAGGTACTATAATAAAATCATAATCGTAAATCTCCCAGCAATTGTCCATCCCCCAAATACACACACAAGATTCACACTTCCTTAAAAATACAAAAAATTATCTTTCCTAAACCTTTCATTAACATGAATTGAAATGGGAAAATATGCATAAGACAAAAATGGTTTTGCTTCTGTTCTAACTTTCCCACTTGAGCAGGAAATAGTATCCTTGGTGTGTTTAAATGGCCTGTGGCTGAAATCTCAACCATCATTAAAACATTTGTACCTTGCTGCCCCTGTGAGTGACAGAGCAGTGAGGATGAAAAGATGAAGAATAGCATCAGGTGGGTGCTACAATTGCATGGTGACCTGTGGTGCATGAAATGTCTCCCCTGAAAAAGTTCAGTAACAATTAAAAAGCAAAAAAAAATTTTGGAATTCACATAAGAATAACAGTTGAAGCAGTGGAGGAACCAACACAAGGCAACAATCAAAGCAAATATGACCAGTACAGCCACATAAATCTGACATGAAGGCAGTATTATCCCAGTGAGCAAGGCCGAATATTTGCTTAATAAATAGGAGTCCAAATATTGGAGAAGGGTGATCTGGATGATACGTATTTAAAGTGATCGAACACCATCAACAAAACACGCAGAGATGTGGACAAAAGCAAGCATGGCCCTGATCTAACCCACAGGAGGTGCTGTTGCTCGAACTGTTTACTATGCTAAAAGGAACCCTGCTCCACTGTAGGTTCCCATTCCATCCCCTTTATGATAACATCCTGAGCACCATCAGGGTTTGTTCATTTGATTATTTATTGATCGATGTAACAACACATAGATTACTTGACTTGAAACTTTAACAAAAAGTAATACTAATATTGCAAAAAAAAAAAAATACCACAATCAGAAAAGTGTTTTAGCTGGGATTCATTCTTCTAATATTTTTTGCATTTATATTTATTATGTTATTGGAAACATTTATATATATTTTACTTTGTCTTCCCCCTTTTCCAAGAAAAAAGAGGGAACAAAAAACTAATAAGTCTGTCACAAAAAAACTGTCTGTACATGTATCCCTGTTCACCTAGATGGCAATAATACCTAACTGGGTTTGTTCTGCATAGTACTATATATGTGGGTATGCTAAACTCTAGTTTGCCCATAAGAGAACAAAAGAGGCAGATGATGCAGTGCAACACTACAACACACACTCTATAGCAAACCACTTGTCATTGATTTCTGCTTGGCTTTCAATGCCATCCAGGGGCATCAGATGATTAAGAAGCACTTAAAAGTTGTCAGCAGTTTCCTTTAGCGCACCTTAAGCAGCCAAGGCCAATAACACACTAACAACCACAAGGACTATGTGCTCAGGCCATTTCTTTTCACTCTATACAAAAACTAGAACAATCCATCACAGGTGACACCCAACAGTCCTTCTCTACAGTCAGTATATTAATTTGTCCAATGCTGCAAGTTTCTTTTTAGAGTTAGTCTTTCCACGCTGCCTCCTAACTGTATGTCTGTGTTAAATTAATCTGAATATGAATGTTGTTTTTATTCTTTCTCCTCGTTGATTGATGAGTTTTAAAAGACTCATATTATGTTTGTGTTTAGCAAATTTATTTAATTCAAGAGTTTTTTTCAAAATGCTAAAACTATAAAGACACCGTCCGCCCACCCTCTCAGTTTTGCCACCACTGCTGGGCTAATGGATGGCGCTAGCTCAAGTGCACATTCAGAGGTTGATATGGCTTTGAAGGAAAATGAACTTACCTTACCCAAAGACGAAATCATAAAACAACAATTGATGTAGTTACAGACAGGCAATAGACGTCAAACAATGTTTTTATTTGTTCACGGCACTTTACAGACAACTCTTTTCACAACCTGCCCCAGTATGCTACGTTGTTGCTGAAATGGGCAGAATTTGACCCAACAGGAAACTTCCATAAGTTGGCCAGTCAGAACAGAAAGAGATGGAGAAGGAGGGGGCTGTAAGCTTATATGATATATAAGCTTTTGATGTATCATGTTACTTTAAAAATGTTTTCTCTATTTTTCTAGAAATTAGATGCTTCGTTCAGGAACAGTCAAAGTCACCTCTCACTGTGGCCCTCTTTGAATACTAAATGAGATCACCTTGTCACCTTTAATGGATGAATGCTCTCAATTATAATTGGGATGAGATAGAGGGCAAGAGAGATATCACACAGGTCAATAACAAAGAGAAGGACTATTTGCTGCAGATAAAGCGCAGGAGGAGAATATGCTAAATAAGCAAAGACTGAATCAAAGGGAAAAGTACAGACAGAACTCCAGACAGACTTTCTGTGTGGAGTTAGCGTTTTCTCCCTGTGTTTGCATGGGTTCTCTCCGGGCATGCAGTCAGGTTAATTGGAGGCTCTAAATCGCCTGTAGGTGAGAGTGTGAATGGTTGTTTTTGCCTATGTGGCCTTGTGATGGACTGGTGACATGTCCAGGGTGTACCTAGATGCCTCTCGCCCACATGATGGGCTGGGATAGGCTCCAGCACACCCGCGACCCCTACAGGAACTAAGCAGTTTGGAAAATGGATGGATGGATATCACAGATAATAAGTAGGTTTATAGTAAGGTAAGATGAACTGAGTCAAAAGAATGAAAAGTGTTGGTGTGGTACAAAATAAATCACTCTTTTACTATAACTGAAAAAATAGAAATACAAAATCCTCTTGCAGCTTTGTGAAACACCACCAGATGGCTGTGTTGGACTATATGCTGGCAGTGCTGAACTAGAGTCATGCGTCAATAATGCCCAGAGGAGTCATCACTAATCACCACTAGAAGATGTGCTGACAATACTGAAAGATAATGTTACTCATTGTAAAGAAATTCTGTGTGCGGTTTGCTTAATAGCTAACTGCAGTGTCACTGGTTAAACCGTTTTGTAATATATTTATGTTGCATGGATTTTTGTCACAAGGTTGTATTTATGTCCATGTGGTTTCATTTTTGTTGTGTAGACATTTTAATATCTGGACCAGAACACAATGACCTGCTTGAGCCAGCAGCAGAGTAAGAGACTCTGACCATGAGTACAACCATGTCCAGTGCTTCAAGTGTGCATGAGTGTACTGTATGTAGGCCTTTGGCCAGTTGACAAATGTGAACACTCAGTACCCTCTTGTTTTGCTGAGATGTCCTTGGGGCCTGTGCATGTTGCTGTGTCTGCTGCAGGTAGAGATGACAAGCTGTGGATACAAAGTCAGAAAGTGTTTTATGTTTCACCCAGGAACACAAATCTGAGTCTCACTGGTTTGTCTGAAATGTCAAATGCTAAAAAAAACATATGTCTATGATATCAGACTCTGTATTGCTTAAAATTTCAACAATACTTTTAACTCACTCATATCTGTTTTTTATGAGGATAATTCCACTGTGACATTTTCTTACAAATTGCAACTACAGGCTAAGACACTAATGAAATTTTCCAACCACAAGGAGGTATAGTTGTAAATTATTTAGATAAGTATGAAAACTGTTTCCCCACAGGAATACTGTACTGAATTGTATTCAAACTGAAGGTTTCTATAATTTATTCACATCTTTATCTGCTTGTTTGTGTTCAGTTTTTGTGTATTGCTGTGTGTGTTTGTGTAATTTCTTTTCCACACAATACACATGTATTGAAATCCATAAAATCTTAATGGCCCGGTATGTTCTTCCTGCTGACTGAAACTTACTAGACTCCTCACTGTGCATGTGTGCACTTACTCACTGTGTGTACACGCTTGGTGTGTGCCCTTGATGTCCCTCAGTGTCTGAACCATTGAATGTTTCCATGCATGACTTCATATGTGAGAGAACCTCTCCCCTTTATCTCCACTCACACACGCTAACTAGCAGTGTCTCCCTGGACTACACACACAATAGACACGATAATTACATGTAAAGTGTTGCCTTGTGTCTTAAAGCTTATTAAAATCCTGCCACAAGTTGCTGTGATGGTATTTGCAAGGTCAGATTCACAGTGTCATTTCAAGGATTTAACCTGTGAAGCGTGATGGATGCTGAACGCTTAATAATCAAGCTTTGCCAGGATTTTTAATTAATAGGATAAATAAATGTTTTTATTAATTCAAATATAGCCATGGTAACATATATTTTGCACGCCACTCCAGCAAATATAATACATAATACAATCTTTGACTTCCAAATGTTTCAATACTACAGTTTCTATTACTTTACTCACTTTTGCCACAGCGGTCAATAAACTTTTATTGAGCCCAGAATACCAGAGGCATGCAGAACTTGGTTCCTTTAAGTCAAATCAAGGTCAGATGAAGGCGTCGGCACGAGCAACTCATCATTATATCTTCATGATTATACCTTCTGTGAACTTGGCTGTGTGGGAATGTGTGGTGTTTACATGTGTGGGGAATCTGTGTGTGTTTACGTGCGCTCCCCTGGCTGGAATTGGCTCTGATCACCTATTTGATGTAGAAGGTCACCAGCTAGATGTCCGCTGTGTCTGCCAAATCACGCTTCCTTCTCTCTGTCTCTCACAGTACCTGCATATGTTTTTTGGAAAACACACTTACACATGCAAAAGCATTACTGCAAATGCATTATATTATAAGTACTTGTATATGTGTACCTGTTTATGTCTGTACAGTGAGTGTGCACTTAAAATCTGTATATTTCCAATTTAAATGCATGTTTTCATTGTCCCTGCACATTTCAACACGTATTCTTGAATTGCTGATACACTGCAAGTTGCGGTCTTAGACTCAAGCAGTGTGAAAGGTCTACTTAGAGTACTTAGAGCACTTGAGACATAATGTGCACACTTCATTTAGTCCTTAGAGTCTCTTGAATTATTGACTGACCCCCTGGACATACAGTATTTACTACACAGGCTCTGGGTTGTGAGTATTTGTGTGTGTTTAATCACATTCCTGAGCGTCATTTATTTCAATTATTTACTATCTATTCAAACATCAATCCACCAGTTTTAATAACATAGGCAATATCACAAAACACCTCCTTAGTACAAGGAAACCACTGTACATGGACATGTAATAATATTATGCTGCACAATATTTCAAATATGTCTCTGTTATCCAAGTTCAGCCTTTTATGGTATTTCAGAAAACTATTACAAATCTGGAGGTGCCTTTAACAGCGGAATAATAAAGCTGACAACGGAAATCACTTTCAGAAAGCAGAATGCTTTCACATAGGGTGTCAGGCTGCATGGCTAAAGAGGGATGCTGGCACATACCAAAGATTATAAATATATAGATGTTTGTGAGACATTTTGAATCAGTCTAGGATTTCTAACTTTACTGCAGCAGTAAATTAATAAATACCATGAATAATGAATCCACATCAAGTTTCTTGGGTCTAATGCTTAGTCTGAAAATATTAGTTTTTTTAACACAAATAAATATATGTCTG
>OMLM01009614.1:0-12817 GCA_900302695.1 Helostoma temminkii | reverse complement strand
GAGGAGTGACAGATCGGGGTTAGTCGCCAGGGGAGTCCATTTTCTTGCAGTGCACGGTCCTTTCCGAGGAGAAAGCAGAGGAGGAGAGACACTGGATGAAGGGACGAGAAGCAGAGTGGAGCGACCGACATCCACCCCTCCTCTTTGCCTCTCTGTCACTCTCTCTCTCCTCTCCACTCCAATGCATGACAATCTAGTGGGCTTTACCCCGACTGCACCGCATTGACGCTGCTGCTGGTGCTGCTGCCAATCGACCCAACCCACTGAACTAACGCACGAATATACACACGCAGAGGGAGAATCTGCCTTTTTGAGTGCTATTAGCCACAGTTGGAAAGTGGATAGAGAGCGGATTATGTGCGTGGACATGCAGCATTTCATTCTCTACCTCTCTTTGCTCCTTCTCTCTGGATCCTGACTCTGATTCGCTGTCCTGCTCGGTAATGTCAAGACTTTGGAAGCGGGAGTGACTCGTGGAGGAGGCGGCGGCTTGTAGCTCAGTGCAGCTGCGGCACTTTGCGCCACAGCGAATTGGGATATAACTCGCAAGTTTGCAGAGCTCACGCCGCGAATGGAGCTATTTACTTAAAACCGCGAGCTCATCGCGCTGTTCTCAACATGGGTGTTGAGTCTCTCTGCTGCCACAGAGGTATGAGGATGCACTTGTGAGGCTTAAAACTGTGCTAAAATAATTCATGGACCATGCAGATTCAGCCGCTTAGGACGTTATTTGTGTTACTAGCCCATACACATGTTTTATTATCCTTGAGAAGCAATGGAGAAGTACGGACCAAAGAGAGCAGCAACACCAGCTCATACTCTGCCAGGACTTTTTATGGGTCACTCGGGGAGAGCCACCAAAATAAAGCCAGAGACCGTGCGCTCTCGCCGGGATACGCCACAGGTGCGTCCACGGTGGAACTGCTGGCACAGCGGACAATTGTCAGGGGGACCCTTAACTCCACTCATCCCTGGAAAGGGATAATTGCAAGAGAAACGAGGCGAATTGGACACAACAAACGCGACTTCAATAGGACTGTGACACCCGTGGAGGATCCCAACGCCGTCTCACATTGGGACCCGACGCGCCACCATAATAAGAGGATAAAGTTGAATGGCGGTCTTAGTAGTACGGGGACACCAGCAGGTGGACACTACAATGCGGTTAAGCCCTCCTCAATGGGCCGTGGAGACGAAGGAGGGGGGCCCGAGGAGGGCGACAGGCACAAGAGAGGCACAAAAGACGAGCAGAAGAAAGCCTGGAAGAGGGGCAGAAACCGGCTGAACAAAAGCTCATTGCTTCCAGCTCAACCTCACTCGTCGCCGTGGGAACCCATCCCCAAGCCGGTGGCCCTCACCTCCACCGACCTACCCTTTGACCTCTTCACCAGGAGGAACGAGTTCTTCACTTTCAGGGAGGAGAACCCCTGGGACGCCACACCGATCACCCCTCCCAGCTCGCAGGACTTCGGGGACGAAATCAAGAACCCGTTTTATCCAGTGACAAGCGAGACTTACGGCGCGTACGCGATCACATGCGTGTCGGGGGTTATTTTCCTCGTGGGTATAGCGGGCAACATTGCCATCCTGTGCATCGTGTGTCAGAACTACTACATGAAGAGCATCTCCAACTCACTGCTGGCTAACCTCGCTGTCTGGGATTTTGTGCTCATCTTCTTCTGCCTGCCCATGGTGGTTTTCCATGAACTGACCAAGTCCTGGCTGCTGGGGGAGTTCACCTGCAAGGTGGTGCCCTACTTGGAGGTAATGGCCCGTTCTTTCTTGTAGGACAGTTTTGTGTTCTACTTTTAGTCTAACCTGACTGTCACAGTTATTTATACTGTAATGGAGATGCTGGAATTATGTTTTAAAGCAATGCCTATAGGCAGTATTCCCTTCTGCACAGGTGACAGATGGTAAATGGGTTTCTGCCAGCATCATGTACACATTATCCACCTTGTCTGAATGTAATCACACATCTACAGCAACAAAAGACATGATCTGTATGACTTGAGGCGCTGAAAATGAAATGTAACTCTCTCGTTACCCGTGTTGTGTGTTGAGTTTCAGTTTTAAAGGTCAGAAAGGCCAGAAAGTAGATAGCCAAAGCCAATCACATGATACACCTGCTGCTGCTGGAGAGTGAGAACCTCACCTCAAGGCTGGTAGACAAGACACACAGATAAATACACACCAGGATGTAAAGTAGGAATTCACAGTTCACACAAAAAATACACTGCCAGCACACACACACTTTTCATATGTGACTGTGTTTTACACACTTGTTACATTATGACTAGTCGAAGCATACTAGACAGGCTCTTTTTTACCTTACCATGTAGAATATAAACTAGACTAAATCAGTTAACTAATGGGTGGTGTCAGAGGGTAGATACTGAAAAAAATGAGTTTGATTATCTCCACCTTGGCACTGAGCCAGACCAGGTGATCAGAATTCAAGTTTGACCCCACCCTCCACACACTGGGAGCCTGGGAGGGCTGTCACACAATGAAGGGATAATATGAGCAGGTCAACTTCTTGTTATTGTTCAGAAAAGGAGTGCTCGTCTATCTAAGTCAGTTATGGAGCCTCTCAGTGAAGGAATGACATCTACAATGGCTCTGCAGGAAAACTGATCACAGCTAGAGGAATATAAAAATAACCTTTGTCTATAGTCACCTCAATGAGTAGAGATAACTAATAATAAATTGCACCCTTCTGGCTCACAGTATACAATACAATGACTTGCTCTTGTTTGCTACTTATCCGTTGCACAGTATGTGGCACACCTTGTGAGTGCATGTGTTTTAATTATTGGAGGATCAGAGGGAAGCAGAACCCCTGCCTGTGTTCTTGCTTATGAGCGACTGAAGGACCACGGGATATTATTTAATAACCTTAATAGCATGCTTCAAGTGCATCGAACAAATGGCTCTTCACAGTGTGTATTTTATAGTATGTATCTATGACAACATGTACAAGGAGGCCTGTATGTGTTCACTGTAGATTCAGTCGTGTTTGTGCGCATGCACGTGTCAAAACAGGCCGTGAGTAATGCAGCCTGGGGCTCACTCTTTCCCTGTGGAACATTCAGTGAAATAAACTCACACACACACACGCACATATTCAGCCTATGGAATGACTTTCTTCTTCACTTACCACAAATTCCATCTTAGGGGACATGAACATTTGGCCCGAAACGTAGACGCACATTCTCAGTCACACATGCCTGTGTATACACACACACAGACACGAAAACCAACTTCATGTGTTCATGCATTCATAATGAAAAGGTGGTGTAGATAATGTGTACGGAGAGAGGAGCCTCCCATGGTGCTGCCTTCAGTGCAGCTTGTTTTATTCAGTGTTTGATCAAGTGTGGAATTTTCCAAACCGCAGAGAGAAAGCAATTTTAGGTGTGAGGAGTGAGCAAACACGGCAGGGAAATGGTAAGAATGCCGCACAAAATAAAAATGTGAACTACAGCCAGTCTGCATTGTTTGAGATAGCAAAGTCAGGAAAAACTAATAATAATAAATAAAATTATATTTCATTTTGGAGTTTTTGCACCTGGTAGTTCATTTGGACAGGACAGTAGGACAGTAGGTAGTAGGTCAGTACAGTAAGTATTTAAGTGTGCAAAATGAGTCACCTGTCAAGATTTATTCAGAACTATCCTTCTGCGTACTGTCTAATTATTGCAAATAATAATAATTATAATAATATGAAGAAGAAGAAGAAGTAGAAAGAAAAGATTCAGCGATAAAAAGCTAGCATTAATATCCAAGCATTCGTGATGCCTATCTGCTCACTAGGGTTTTATATGTAATCATGCAATTATTGCAACACTGCGCACACGTAACAGCCTAATCACCACTCCATTAAGCAGACAGACATAGTTGTGTTGACACCGTTTTTGTAACCTGATTTACAGTTAATTGCCAGTCACCATCATGGGACATAAATCTAACGACTCCCTAAAGACAAAACCTCTTGTTAGTGTTATGTTCACAATATAGTCTGTCACCATATGTGCAAAAAATTCATTTGATATTATACAACTCAACTCAACAATAAACAATTTTTATGTCTCATTTGTACATCTGGTCTGTACAGTGCAGTATAGTGCACTGCAGTCACAAACTGTAGGCTGTGTTTGCTATGGTACAGTGGGCTACAACATGCAGAGGGAAAGAAACAGACTATTGAATCAGAGCAGGAACGGGGCAGAGGAAAGTCATAGATTGGTAGAGATAGAGAGAAGAAGGAGAGAGAAGCACAGGGCTGTTTAGAGTCAGTTACAGGATTTACTGTTTTTCTTCTAGTAACCCAATATTCCAGAAAGATAACTTTCATAATCAACTGGTATAATCCCTGAACCTTTATGGGTAAGTCCAATTTCCAACTCCTACTTAAACAAAGCAGATGAAAATAAGGCCAGCCTCTCATTATGTACAGTTATATTCATCCAGCCCCATTTTATTTCTCTATAGCTAGCTGGCTAACGATATTGGCTGCACACACACATACACACACACACACACAAACTCAGTAGGGTGTGCTGATCCTCCAGATGGGTGTGATGGCCTTCTCTCCACTGATCACTGTTCATGGCTGATCTCCCTCTGTCTCTCTCCCTGCATCAGCTATCTGTGATTAGAAGCAAGCCTCAAGGGAGGACACACTCACACACACTTACATTCAGTACAAAAGCATTTGGGCACACACACACACACACACACACACACACAATTGTGCTCATATGCTCTATGCACACACGCAGAATATACTCTATGGCAACACATGAACGCATGAAGGCTTTTGCATTCTCAGCCTGTCTATTAGGCACACAAATTATAGCTAATTGGAAGATATTTAAATTATTCAGAGTATATAATTAGCAGCTGTTCATAATGCATGATGGTGAGTCCATTCAGTCAGCTCTTTGTCCATGGATGAGTAGATATTGTGTTTTTGTATGATGAGACAAGACCACACAACATCATGAAGCACAGATCAGATTTGCTGTTGGATGCAATTTACCAAATTGATAATTACCCATGTAAATATGAAATATTCATTGAATTATTCCCATGATTAAATTGGGGTGTTGGTGGAATGAAGAAGAACAGCATATCAGTTTTAGATCCACAGAGAACAGGTCGGCATGTAGCCAGCTTTCAGAGAATAGTAAAGAAAAGAATATGAAAGCTATTGCATTTTGCGTTACTGCCAACATAACAGTTCTAGGCAGGAATCAATGACCTGGAACGAGATTTTCCAGCAGCCACTGTACACTGAGAGAAGAATACATTTTTAATCTCCAGGGGAAATCTGCCAGAGGTCAGGATATAATTTAATGGAAGAGAAATTGAATGTCTGTAAGCAAGTGTGTCAGACACAATAAAAGACAGAAGCAACAGTATAGAGCAGAATACTGTAATGGACTGTTGCTATTAATTTAATTAAAGAACAAGAAAGGAGGACGAGCAGTTGTGACTGCTTGGCCTACTTATTTGTGAATTCTATAGATGTTTGTTCCTTACTGGTGGAGACGGTTACCTTCTAATTTTTTGCATAACAATACAATAGATTTGACCGAAAGTTCATTTTTGATCTTGGAAAGAGTAGACAATCTTGGCACAAAGAACATTCTGAAGGTTTATTGGATCTCATAATATTCATGGCGTCTGTCTGGGACCTAGAACCTTATAAAGCCACAACTTGTCATTTGAGCACTTTTTTTAAATAGATTAAATAGATATAAAAACTGAGCTTAAACAGTGCTTGTGGGTAGGTTTTGTTACCTTTGGTAAGCCTGGCTACCCGTTCCCAGTGTTTGTGCTAAGCTAGCTCCTGGCTTTAAATTAGAGTGGTATTGATCTTCTCATCTAACTAAAAAAAAGTGTAAGAATTGCTCTAAATACAGGAAGTAAAAAATGCAAATACATAAACTGAGCATATGCAATGTGATTTATCAAGCCAAGTGATTGTGGTGGTTGTGATTGTGTCTGTATTTAGTAAAGGTGCAGTCGGCTTCAGTACAGATGGCTGCTGTCATTCTGGCAATGAGGGGTCATGGGAGAAATTAAAGAATGTGTAGGGAGTGCATTTTTTAGCATGTTAATAGTGTAATACTATAATTGGCTGATTTGGAGCCAATCACAAGAAGGAGCCATGCAATACCTGGCATGCCAGTAAGGTTAGATGTACTTTTCCAAGCAGTCAGGACGCACTGAATGAGGCCAAAAGTGGCTTTTATGCTCCACCATGTTGCACCATGTTGTCAATCATGCAATTTTTCTTAGGAGATCAGTGGCAAAATCCACGCAAGCCCACCCAAACATGCAATTTTCAAGCTTGCACATGTAATTTAGCACTCATTGTCTGGGATCTTAGTAAACCAGGCCTCAATGTCAAACCAGAACACAATACAAAAGAATAAATACATACAGTAAAAGATAGGAAGCTGTGGATGTTTAAAGTTCTATGCTCTAACATCAGCAGAGATGAATCTTAATCAGCTGACAAAGATGGATTTAGTCAGTCTGTCTGCCATAATCCCAAACACACCACACTCATATGTATGCAACATCCACAATACTCATGTACACAAACCCACAATGAAATACGAATTTTAATAAACCTGCATAAATGTGGGTGTGCACAGACGCGCTCACAATTGGACGTACATGCTAACTCACATTCATTCTTTCTTCTTCCAAACACACAACCAGGCACCATCACAACCAGCTGTGAGATGGATGGTAGCTGTCAGCGGTGTAGTTAGAGTTATGTTCTAGTGGAGCCTGGACTGGGTCACACACTCAGCCAAGAAAAAGGACTGAAGCTGGAATGATCCTTTGTCTCTTTGACTCATTACTAAAGACCGTAATGTGTGTGTGTGTTGTTGTGTCTGAACGTTGGCCTATTCATCACCTGATAACACCCATTACCCCTGACAGTGCCTGTAGTCACAGTACAGCCACGCAGGCTCCACCAGTCCTTGTTAAGACCCAATTAATACCACATGGCCTTTATGCCACCAGCTCACAGGACCTTTAATGAGAAAGTTAATGGGCCAATATTAAAAACAACACTGGGGAAAAATGTCTCTCACCTGCTGTGCAGACACACGGACAGAACTTGAAAAACAGGTGTTGCAGATAAAAGGTCTTTTCATGGTCTTTTATATTTGAACCCTTTGAAGTCCGAGGAAATATGTGACACGAAGTGAACCAACTGTAAAGGGTTACTTAAGTTCTGCTTTTATTTCTAGTCACTTAATCTTTTATAATAATAACCCTCACATTTTTCAGAAAATTCACAAAACATTGTATTAAAGGAACGCTCTGACATTTTGTCAAAGACTTAAATGAAAGCTCTAATTGCATTACAGTATAAAGACTAGAAGAAGGGAGATATCTTGTCCATCTCTGTCCTAATTACCTATAATCTGTATAAAAAACATAGTTTAAAAGCTACAAATTGGCTACAAAGGATTATTTGGATGGATATATAATCATAAAAGTCAAATAACTATAGACAGGCTAGTGTTATCACCCCATTAAGCTAAGTTTTTTTCACAAATGTCTAACTGTTTGAAGACAGATTAGGGACATAGAGTCCACGAAAAACAAAAACCATTTTGTTTAAATGATTGCAGTACTGGCTTAAATATATATTGTAGATCTCATGGATAATATTTTAGAAGTAGTGTTTCCATCCCTGAGGCTTGCATGCCTGTTATCTCGCCAGTAGGTAAAATGAACATGACAGGGTCATGGCCGCTGTTTGGAAGAAATGCCACATTAACATTATTAATCATAGGAATGTTATTAGATGTTTCTATGTTACTGCTACTTTTCTCTGTTTTACATTCACTCATACATACATTCTCTTTCATTCTCGGTTTCTGCCACTCATTTGTTTCTTTCCCCTTTTCCATTCTTCTTCTGTGCCTGTTTTTCATTCACACATTTGCATAACCCCCTTCCACAAGCACTCACAGCTTCATCACCCCACCAGGACTGACTCTTGCACTCTCTCCCTCTCACCCCCCCCTCCACTACAAAGCTATGCTTGTTCATCCTGCCCTTGCTCTCTCCGGATTGCCACACTGATCAAAGCTGGGTTTTCTGGTCCTCCATGACAGCCTTTAAAGCCATTCCAACCCCACTGTTCAAGCCATGAAACATTCAGCCTGTGCAAGTACCTGTCCATGTGTTTTGGATGGGTATATGTGTCTGTGTTCACTGAGATCCACATATGGACAGGTATGCTTTATGTACATATTTATATTAAAAAAAGGTCTGCTTTGTTAACTGCCCCCTGTCTATAGACTCAACCTGTATGGGCACAATAAGGCATTTTAATAGTTTTGCATCAGTAATATCACTTTTAAATTGATCTTTTTCCTCTGCTGAGGTGCCATCACTTCGAAGGGCATACATTAATGTGTTTATTACTCTTTTATTAATGTACGATTTGCTGCAGCTACAGTACAGCTGATCAAATCCACACTTTGACTGAGAGGTTTTGACACAGTTGTATCATGCTGTCTCCATGAAATACAAGATATTTTTAACAATTACTACATCTAAAACTAATCCTGCCCCTGCAACCTTCCAAGAGCTTGTTTGACTTTACTGAGCTGTTTATAATTTACATTTCCTGTTGTTTATACCAGTTTGAAACATTTAGATGCTGAAATGAGCTTAGCTCAAGACTGCTACACAATCGCCTGTGTTTATTAGATTTTTAGTGCCTGGCTTTCTAATCATGGGTAAGTGCCTGTAATATGACAATATCTACCAGATTCATGTACATTTTGACATCTGGCCAAATAATCTAAAGGATTATTTCCTTCTAGTAAGTAATTGTAATTAAACTACTCACATTAACATGCTTGACTTTAATCTATTCCAAGTTCTCCTGAAAAACAGTAGCTAATGAATAATGATTGTTGCTCTGGATAAATTGCAAAACAGTTCGCTACAATTATAGTTAGAAGACTGTGATGTGACGACAGGTAATAAACCGCCCTGTTCTGAAATGCAGTCACTTTGATCACAGTTATTGCTCAGAGTGCTGGAGGTGCGGTGTGGTTTGTCTACCCCACTTACCCCTCACTGTTTCATTTGGTCGCCCTTCATTAGTCTGGTTAGGGCCTCAGTGTGTGTCAAAGGGTCAGTGTGTGCATGCGTGTGTGTCAGGCCTAGATACACAGAACATCTGGAGTATGTGTACATCTATATCTGCCCAGGAACTATGTGTTGAGCACTAAAGCCATGACTTACTGGACCATCTGGGAAACTGGTTGCTGTAATTAAATTTGATATGAAACTAGGTCTGGAGGGAGGAAAGGAAGGAAGAGAATACGGGGTGAGGAGAGGAGGAGGAAAGGGAGGAGAAGGGGGGATATAAAGTGAGGGAGGGAGAAAGGTAAGCAAGGTCAGGATGGGGAAGATCAGTGGCTCTTTTGGCAGATTTGGTGCAGGACAGAAGTACACACATATGCACACACACACAAATACAACACAAAAACACAAGCACTCCAGCTGCAGAGGAATATTTTGCAGGATGTCCACTCTGCCAAAATGACTGTTAATCCAACAGATGTTTTCACATACTGAGGACTTGTGTGTGCAATTTGCAGAGTTTTTCCAGAATGTGGAAGTAATGTCATGTAATGCTGTTATGTGAAGTATTTGCCTGCTATCTTGCCAGTAGGAAAAGTGAACATGACAAGCTCAAGCAGCTGTTGTTAATCGTAGAAGTGTTTTTGCCATTTTGGATTGTCTCTAGCTTACTGCTGTGTTCCTCTGTTTTATATGCACTGTCTTAGTTCTCTTTCATTCTCACTTTCTGCCACTCATTTGCTTCTTTTCCTTTTTTTTTAGGAATTTTTCTGACCTTTCTTACTTAGTAAGACTGAATGAACTAATCCAGAGACTTTCATTCACCCTCTCACGTACTACATCCATGTGGTTTCACCTTGGTTTCTGCCTGTCTGTGCTTTCTTTTCCCTCAACCACACACATTCACGGATGCTACAGTGATAATAGCAGCTTACAGCCTTCCATTGTGCTTCTGTTGCTTCACAGCTTGTAATTACACCAGTATCAGGGGCACCTAAAGGCCAGTGCCATTACTGAATGTCCTGCCCTTTATTTATGTAGTGGTGAATGACTTGTCAACTAGTCGAAAGATTTTTGTGTGAGATGGAAGGGGATGTGTTTACTTCTAGTTGCAGCCGTCTTTAGGATTCAGGAAGATAATGTCAGCTGTGGAACAGACTGCTCTACATTCGAGATAATGTTGTCAGTTCTTTGTTATTCTTTTATTAATTAAAGACTGGAAACTTGACATCCTTGACTTTGACATGGAAAAGTGTATTGCACACAGCTCTGTCAGGTGAAATGAGTCTTTTATTACATTTCCATAATGCTCACATTTTTTCTAATACGCTCCTCTATATTTCTTGCCTAGATTCTGGGGCACCATGATTTACACTAATTAGGCCACCAAATTAAGCCAGACTAATGTCAGCACATTCATTGTACACTGTGACTAATTACTCTTTGTCTGTTTTCTCAGGTGGCCTCTCTGGGTGTAACCACCTTTACCCTGTGCGCTCTGTGCATCGACCGCTTCCGCGCAGCCACCAATGTCCAGATGTACTATGAGATGATTGAGAATTGCACCTCTACCACTGCCAAGCTGGCTGTTATCTGGATCGGTGCCCTTCTCTTGGCCCTTCCAGAGCTCCTTATCCGACAGCTGGTGGCAGAGGACACAGGAATCCCAGACGAGCCTCCTGTTGAACATTGTATAATCAGGATATCCACCTCACTTCCCGACATGCTCTACGTACTGGGCCTGACCTACGAGGGTGCACGACTGTGGTGGTGCTTCGGCTGCTACTTCTGCCTTCCCACACTTTTCACAATTGGGTGCTCACTGGTAACGGCACGCAAGATCCGGCGAGCAGAGCAGGCCAGTGTTCGCAGCAACAAGAAGCAGATCAAGCTGGAGAGCCAGATGAACTGCACTGTTGTGGCATTGGCAATTGTCTATGGTGCATGCGTAGTGCCTGAGAACATCTGCAATATAGTTTCTGCATACATGGCTGCTGGTGTTCCTGAGCACACCATGTCTGTCCTCCATCTTCTCTCCCAGCTGCTGCTCTTCTGTCGTGCTGCTGTGACGCCGGCGCTGCTGCTTCTCCTGTGTCGCCCGCTGGGCAGGGCCTTCCTAGACTGCTGCTGTTGCTGCTGCTGCTGCAACCACGCACCCTCCTCAGCCACGGCCAGTGACGATAACGAACACGAGTGCACCACTGAGCTGGAGCTTTCACCGTTCAGCACCATCCGAAGGGAGCTGAGTAACTACACACCTGCTGGCTCCAACTGTTAAACTGATAGCCCTCACTGGGGATGGAGATCCCTGGTATCTGCCTGTTTCTAGTATTTCTCAGATTTGGTTAGGAGAGATTTGCCTTACCTAGCCTATTCACATTTTTAAATGGGTGCATGAAAGGAATTTGGACACTGTATAATCACATTCAACCAGTGTCCTATGTCCGTTCATACTTACACTAAGTGTTCAATCCTTACTTATCAAGAAAGTTAACAAAAGCAGAATATTTTCACTTGTGCCCTGGGGTGCTCTTAAGACAGGGTCAATACATATTTTTTAGCAATTCTGCCTAAAACCTTTAAGACTTACAAACCTCCCTTCTGTAGACCTTAAATGCCTGAATACCTTTGGACAACTGGGCTGGTCTTAAGCTGATTCCTCACAAGAGGTTTGACTCAGTTTTATTTATTTTGTTTAAAGCTACAATATGTAACTTTTACTATATGTAACTTTTATTGAAGCTACCTTATTTTGTTTATTTTTCTGCATAGGGAGAGGGACAGTTTCTCTGTCAGTTTCCTATTGCTAGTTTGATTCCCAAAAGTTGCATATTGTAGCTTTAACCTGATTGTGATGCACAGAAACTGTTGCAATCATGCTATAAATGACAGGTAAAGGGAGTACAATGTATATAGTAAATGATAAAACCTAAAACAGTGTGTGATTGGCCACCACAAAAATAGCAACATATGGGAAAATTTATGCTTAAATCTTATGAGAGAAATAATCAAAGCCAATCACCTTCCCAATGTGTACCCATTGAAAGCATAGGGACTGAGCTAATTAATCACAGAGCAACCTTGTACTATAATTCAAACACAGCATCCAGTAGGCTTACTCTGCTAGAGAAGTACTAGGTTTACAGACTGCGTCAGCTGTAAATGTACAGTTCATATAATGGTGCACACATGGGAACAAGGCTACTGATAATTAAACTAACGCAGGACGTCTTTGAGGTAATGACAGTTTGCAAGAAGAAAACAAAGAGGATATTGAATTGGAGAATCCAGATGTACACAACAGGACTTTCACAGTAAACTGAAAACTGGTGAGTTGACTCAAACATAACTGGGCTGGTCTCAGACAACAAACATGGACTTGAGTGGAATTAAATGACTTGGGATGGACTAATAGAAATCACACTAGATTTGAGTGGAGTCGAATGGAATCATGTGAAATACTACAGATCAAACTGAATGGTGTGAATATTAATAGAGGGGAAAGTAATGGATCATAACACAGTGGTATATAATTAAAAGAGATTGACTGAGCATCGACTGGACTGAAAATGAATATCTGCACTACATTGTTGTATCATGTTACGCCTTACACTTCGGGCTGTGTGTATACATATATATATATATATATATGTATATATATATACACTTTCTTTGG
>OMLM01009613.1:0-11638 GCA_900302695.1 Helostoma temminkii | reverse complement strand
CTGTCACTTGAGCTGACAAAGACAACAACCATTCTTGTTTTATTGTTGTCATTGATTTAAAAAACAATAGATTACAAAAGGTTTTATTTTCACATACTGAATTAATTTCTTTATTTTGGTGATGTGTATTATATATCTGTCCCTCTGCCCATCTACTGTTAACAAAGCCAAAAATGTTTTAAACTCTTCTTACTTTTATTTTATTTTAAATAGTTGATGTTTTGTACAAAGAATTACAAAAGGAAAATACTCAAGTGAAGTACAAGTACCTCTGAACTGTAACTAATCAGTATCAGTGATCTTGGTTATCAGGGACTGAGTGGACCTCCGGGACAGAAAAGACAGTCCATGAACATGATGATCTGAGCAGGCTGTCTTGTCATGGACTTCTATTTTTAGGCACAAACATTGAGGGAGTTTGTCCAGTCAACAACTAACTTTAGACCTGGTTTGAGGCACCACGGTGTTATCAGGCCGACAGCTGATACTGTGCACGTGCAGCTCACACACACAGTCAATGTTGGATCAACCTTTAACCAGTAAGTATAAAAGCTCCGAATGCAGCGATACTTTGTTTGGTAAAGAATGAGATAGGTTTGCCTCTTTCTTCCTTTTTTGTCATGTGACCAAGGATTTGATCTTTATGTTTCCTGTTTTTCAGGACGTATTACACTGCTCAAAAAATACTAAAGGAAACACTTCGTAATCAGATTATAGCATTATGTCAATTAAACTCTTGCGATGGACTGACGACATGTCCAAGGTGTACCCCACCTCTTGCCTATATGACAGCTGGGATAGGCTCCAGCGGTTCAGAAAACGGATGATGGAAAGTGAAACCCTGACTCCGATATTGATCCGGTCATTTAAGTAGCACAAGGGGTTGATAATCAGTTTCAGCTGCTTTGGTGTTGATGGAATTAAGAACAGGTGCACTAGAGGGGCAACAATAAGACGACCCCCAAACAGGAATGGTTTTACAGGTGGAGGCAACTGACATTTTTTCCCTCCTCAACTTTTCTGACCGTTTTTCACTAGTTTTGCACTTGGTTAGAGTCAGTGTCACTGCTGAGGCAATACCTGGACCCTACAGAGGTTACACAGGCAGTCCAACTCCTCCAGGGTGGCGCATCAATACGTGAAATTGACGGAAGGTTGGTTGTGTCTCCCAGCACAGTCTCAAGAGCACGGAGGATTCCAGGAGACAGGCAGTTACTCTAGGAGAGCCGGACCGGGCCGTAGAAGGTCCTTAACCCACCGGCGCTGCCCACTCCCCGGCCCCGTGGAGCTGGATGGACATTTATACCAGAACTGGCAGGCCCACCAACAGCGCCCTGTGCTTTTCACAGATGAGAGCAGGTTCACCCTGAGCACATATGACAGACGTGAAAGGGCCTGAAGAAGACGTGGAGAAAGTTATGCTTCCTATAACATAGTACAGCATAACTGGATTGGTGGTAGGTCAGGGACACACAGACTTCTACAGGTTAGATATTAGCACCCTGGCTGCCATTAGGTATCACGATGTAATCCTCTGACCTATTGTCAGACCCTACACTGGTCCAGTGGGTCCTGGGTTTTCCTGGTCCACGACATCGCCCGGCCTCATGTGGCGAGAGGATGCAGACAGTTCCAATAGGATGACAGAACTGATACCACTGACTGGCCCCCCACACTCGCCTGACCTAAATCCAATAGAACCACCTGGTCCAGATCTGACCATTAGTTTTACAAGTACACAGGGGCCATACAAACTACTGAGGACCATTTTGAGTTGCTATGAAATTCCAGCAGAATGGACTAGCCTGCCACGTGAATTCAGACCTGTTTAGGTTAATAATGTTTCCATCAAACAATGCAACATCCTTTTATTCCTTACACCTTATCCACTCTGCATGATTCTTCCCCTGTTTAGAATTGACTAGTTTCTTCTTTAAGTGTTTCTTACATTTGTGTATATATCATACGCAACTTTTGTTACCATAACCCTAAAATAAAGATTTTAAAATCTATTTCAGTTTTTGTGCTTTATTTCCTGTTAGTTCACAGAGGTGGAGTCCATCCAAATACTGCCTTCTGTAAAAACCACTACCCACAGAGCAAACACTGACTCAGACTTGATTCAGACAATATGATGCAAATAATCTGTGGTTTCCGGGAACTAAGAACGACATCAGAGTTCTTAAAATACTTGTTATTGTAGTTTTGTCAGTTATACGCCAATACTTGTAACTAAACAACAGATGTTTACAAACAACAGTATCCATCTTTTAAATAATAAAACTTTTGATAATAAAAAAATATTTGTTTTGCAAACAATGCTTAAGGCCGCATGATCGCAATTTTCCATCAATCAACAATTTTTACTATGATGCATTCACCCTCTCTCTACTGTGATATACAGTGTCAGCTTCCCCTGAGGTGAGAGGGATTATGGGAGATTACAGGTGAATGGACGTGTGACTGACGGCCAATAACATCCACTTCAACTCCTTTACATAAGACAATCTAGAGACGCCTTTTAACCTTTTTGTGAACTGCAATAAAACTCAGAGAGACCAGTTTATACATGGTAACTATACCACACCCCAGTATACCTGAGCTGTGTTGGAAACTACTGTACAACGTTTCTCTTTCTACAGAACATGAGGAAATAATGAATCTGCTGTTTGAATCTGTGGCTGCAGGGATCAAAACTGAGTTTTCAAAAGTATTGGAATAAGAATAAGATAGTTCATTTGTTGTTGTTGTTGTACACTGAAGGGTTTAAGGTAAACAGATAGATGTGATTACCTTTCATATCAGATGACCCTAATTTTACATGAAAAAACATAGTGTTTGTTGTTACCCAGGTAACAACTAGCTCTAAATGACCAATGAGAAACCACTGGTGGACTGAGCATCAATAACAGAATGATTAAAATTAAAAACAACCAGCCAGGATCACCTGATGCAAACGGTGCTACGCTCTGTCTTGTTTCTAAACACTGAAATAACTGAGATCTGTTATCTCCTGACTTTCATACCATCGTTTGATTTTAATCCCTGAAACCTTCAGCGCAGAGCAAACACAAATGAAATGCTGTTTACTTCTGGAGAGAGTGTACATGGTTGTGTCTGAAACAACTGCTCACTGGACCGTGCTGTGCAAACACATGCTATCAGTGTATTGTACATCTTGTACAGGGGAGGGTACGTTCTGTGGTTCATTTTTTTCTTCCTCTTTTTTGCTCTAATCACACCCAGATTGCGTGTTCACTCTACATGGTGTCAGCATGGCTGTTTCAATAACAACATGATCTCTTTTAAGTGGCAGTTTTACAGGAGCTACAGACGTGTTTGCTCCTGTAGAGAGACAATTAAAACGGCAATAAAACTGAGAGGAAGGAGAAGTTTTTTTGTGTTAATCCAAATAATCCACAGACAGTAGACAGACATTCATGGCTACATGGATACACTGAGAATTCAGCGTACTGTACCTCATCAAGGTTCCTGCAGTTACTTCGCTCCCTTCTTGCATCATGATGACGTCTTATTCGTCATTTACTGGATCTTACCTACTGGATCTTTATCAACGCTGAGGAAGCAGACAGACATGTTTATAGACAGGTTTCCTTCTGTTAAAGACAAAAAGGGTTTGCTATGACAAAATATGAAATAATTCCTCATTGAATCGTTGTTGTAATCAAGCCGAGAATTTGAATTTAAATTTTAAAAAAAGAAATCCCATCAACTAACTTCCACGGGGGAAAAATATTTATCTCAAATTCCACTTATCTTCTGATAAAAAGAATGTTCTATAATGGCTGTAAATGTTGTACTATATTTAAATTCCTTCAAGTTGTGCCTGAAACATAAAAATATAATAATAATATAATATAATAATGAATTAAATAATAATAAAAACACTCTGAGTCATGTTTTGTGTCACAACATCTGTAATAACTGGGTTTAAGTCACACTGAGGAAAGGACCAAAACAGCAAAATATTTATATATTAAATCCTGTAACTGCAGAGCTGGACATTAATAGAAAAAATGTTACATTACTATTTTTACATACAGTTTTTTTACACAGCCACTGATCAAGAAGAACACGTCATTACTGTTTTAATTAAAGCCTCATCACAAAGTGTTGATTCCTCACATCTTCCAAACAGAACAGCACCTAACAGTCTTGAGATCTGGTTTATATATTATACATTAGTCATTCAAAAGAAGATTTTAATTTGGAAAACCCTAGCTGAAGTTTTGAACTATAGGTTGAGTCGCTCACTCCAAACAGCTTTACAGACTAGAAAACATCCAAGATGCTGCTATTTTTTTAATAGAGCTGAAATGTGAGAAAATGAACTGGCAACAGATCAGATTGTCAATAATCTGGTTGTTCTAAAAAGACAGTATTTTAGTTTCCTGTTTTTCTGGTTTCTATCACAGTGAACTCCATAATTTAATAAATGAATTTGAACTGTGGACACTGAGAAAGTGACATTCAGACCTGTCCAGGGTGTAGGGGAAACTAAGATGTAACATTGTTAACAACGACTACGTCTAACATTTATTTTAAGTGAGACTAAATACATTTAACACAGATTTCTGAAAACCTGTCCCATTCAAAAACATCTATATCAGAACATTCCTTCTGTGCCTTTTGACTTCTTTTGAGTTAAGTGATATCAGCCACAGAAATCAGTCTGCACAGCTCCAGTTCAGTTGCTGTTTGACAGACATCATATTTCTGTTTTATTAACTAGAGCTGTTCCAACACGTCAGAGGCATCATTCAACCCTACGTGTCTGCACAGCACAAAGCTTTTCAGTTTACTGTGATACAAACCAGGGACAAACTAAAAAGCTGCAATTAGAGAATGTTTATCATTTAAGCGAATCAACTTTTAAAATAGTTTTGTGTCGATCACTTCAGCCCATCAGGAAATAAACTCACACCTATAATTAGCTGGATTAAAGCTAGAGCCACACATTAAGCGATAACTAGTAACTCTTTATTATAATCATATTGTGTGTTGTCATGCTTCTGAATTTTGTCAGCTGCATTTCTGATAAACATTTGAAGCAGGTCATGACTGTGTTTTCTTCAGCTTGTGCGTTTGCAGTTCAACATATTTTACATACAAAAACAAACTTATGTGAAATGTGTTTGCATAGTTTTGAATTTACAGCATGAAAGAGGGAGGACCTAACCCAAAGACAGACATGAACCCTGAAACAACATAGTGCAAACAGTCTACTGAAACACAAAAGCACCCACAGTTTGACTACAGAGTTGGACAAACAGCTGGAGACAACGTCCCCTTGTCATTGTTTCCAGATATTTGTCCAAGCCCAAAACCCTCAGTCCCTTTATAATGGATAGAAATGTCATTATCAAAACATACTGGTGTTTGCGCATATTTTGGCTCATTACCTCTCTTGCATGTGAATCATTTTACAATCCGATTTTAATTTGCTTCCATTTATATGAAGGTAAACATACAGGTTCCAAACCTGTAGCAGGGATAATCTGTGGAATTCAACATTATCACCAAATCAAACAGGAAATACTGATAAAGTGACGTAATCTTTTCCAGCACTTGAAGAGGCACCGCACCAACGTAATCATTTCATTAAAGTGGGGGGAGTGGCTTATAATGGATTAAAAAAGAATGGGTGGAAGTGAAGTAGCAGAGGTCAATGGATGTTTTCAGTCATGTGGCGTTCCCCAGGGCTCATATCTGGATCACCTCTTGTTTGTACTCAGTTTATCCACAAACTGGTAACTACAACAGATGAGCAAGAATAATCATGACTAATAAACTGATGCCAATGTGTACATTTTGTAAATTATCATGTATTATTTATAATCAAATTATTTGAAATCAAACCAACAAAGAAAAGTTCTGTACATTTTATCTTGAACCACCTCTGGCGGTTTTCAATGCTTGCCTATTTTTTGTGTTTTTATTGAAGAGTATGTTGAACTTTGAACTCAAGTAATATATGAGATTCCAGAATGATTATGCACTGAAAGGTGCTTTTGACCATCAAATTCAACTTCCACCTCAGTTTTTCTTGTTCCCCTCGTATGAAGCAGAAATTAAAGCTGCAGCTGTTCGGTAGTAATGAGATAAAAATGTGCACAAAACACCTGCATGGTTGTTTGTTAAAGCTCTAAATAAATATATTTTTGGTCAATTCCCACAGCCGATTTCCTCCTTGTACCGATTCGTAAGTGTGTTGGCCTTGCACGTCAGTTTGGACAGAACTGCATGGAGTCCGTTCAGGTGGAAATGAAACTGTTTCTCTAAGTCTTCCTCGTCCACATCTGCTCGTGTCACAGCCGCCTTGTCCTTCCCTCGCCCATCGCCCTGCAGGACACCCCACTCGATGTCATTACGAATGGACTTGAGCAGGACATACGAGCTGTACATGTCGTCCTGCTGGAAACAGGGGGTGCTGCCGGTGGTCCGCACCGTCTTCACGTCCTCCGCGTCGTCCAGTGGGACGTCCCGCAGCAGGCTGGGCACCATCACCGTCTGGTCCATGTTGTTGACGGCGCCAATAAAGCGCTTCATGGAATTGAAGAGTGAGTTCTTCTGGTTGTAGGAGTCAGACAGTTGCATCATGGTGAAACCGTGAAGCGAATCACAGTCAGAGACAAACTTAGCCCGCTAATGCTCTTTAGAGGATTATTATGAGGCTACAGCCAGATCCTGGGTCAAGTCTTAACTAGCTCCAGAGAGTTGGACCAGGTTACACAGGCACAGTTACCACTCAGACATGGATCACAGTTAAGTTTCCTAAATAAAGAGGGTCCAGTTTTACCCTGCAAACCTGGTGTCCCTTCAAGGGGAGAAGGGCGTCTCCAACTGTTTGGCTCCAATGACAGACAACAACCTAAAAGCACAGAGAGAGACAGTGAGGACATGGACATACAAGCGGTTACTTCAGCTTCCACCTCGGCCAAAAGCAGGCTGAGAAACCAGGAAGTGTCTACCTGGCTCATTTAGCAAAGCAGCTACTGTTCCAGACGGTCACTGTTCATCTGCATCACCAGCACATCAACATTAACTTTCATTTAAACAGCCGCATTTTAAAGACTCTGAGGTTTAAAGTTACATCGGTATTAGCTCAGAAACAGCAGGTGAGCTAACGCTTTCTGACTGATCCATTATCGGTCAGATTCTCTGACTAGCTTCCATCTCTTCATTTAATCACAGTGAAATCTAGAATGAACCCTCTGACACCGATTCGCCACCGTTTCCATGCTCCTACATTAAACATTATATTACACATCACAGGCTGAAGCGTGGACAAAGCGAGGCTGCGGCTTAACTGCGGTTTTCTGGTATTAAAAACATGAACATTACATTTAAGCCATTTTGTAAACTGGTGACTAAAGAACAGGAAATAATAAAAAAAAGATTCTGGCACGGGTCCGATAATGGAACTAGCCACCCATCATGCTGTGTGGATAAAAACGCGACACATGTTTAACTGAACGGCTCCTTGAAAACCAGCAGATATTTGTAGCTGAATATTTTCTTCTATGTTTCGACTCATTATTAAATGTTGCAGCCTTTAATCGTCTTTTTACCAGAGCACTAAACCACACTGCCGATAACTTTCAAGCTACATCCGCCCCGCGCAGCTGATGATTCCGGGTACCGTTAGTTAGCTGCGGAGCTCGGTCACAATAACCAGAAAAACACCACATTTTAGTGTCCGCTGAGCTCACCGTGGTTCTGGTGTCGTCCCTCGGTCCTGTCGGTCCTGTCCTGTGGCTTCGCTCCAGTTAATCTGACCGGTAAGAGCCCGGGCGGTCTCAGGGTTTGTTCGGTGGCAGCAGCCGGACACAGACGGGCGGGGCGGGGCAGGGACTGCCAGGAAGACACGGAACCTCCGCAGTCAGCCAATCACAAGAGAGAGAGGCCGCGTGACGTCACATAGAAGGTTGGCAATGGATACATTGTTTCTGAGGGAACGTTTGATGTGACCGGAAGTGAATCGAGTTTAGCTACTGATGTGTTTTATTCAAGTATTACACAATTATTCTGTAAGTTTTATTAACGGTAGTTTTACTGTATTAATTCAAGTATTACACAATTATTCTGTAAGTTTTATTAATGGTAGTTTTACTGTATTAATTCAAGTATTACACAATTATTCTGTAAGTTTTATTAATGGTAGTTTTACTGTATTAATTCAAGTATTAAACGTTCATACTGTTTTATTAATGGCAGATGTAGTTTTTACTGTATTTATTGATCGTTATTTTAACTTTTCTCTTTCATTCATATTCATATTATTGAGGATCCACAACAAACAGCCAACAGGAGACAAATCCACAGGAAAAGTTGTTTAATAGTTTCTTTCTGACAGTTCTCCTCAAGTAACAGTTACATAAATCAAAAGGTTTTTTTTTGCTATTTACTTTTTATTTACTGACAGTAACTAAAGTTTATTATTTATTGTTTCCTTGTGTCTTTAAAATCAGTTCCTACTGAGGTGTAACATCACCTCCAACTGGAGGCACATGAACATCACTACTGCTCCATTTATTATTTGTATTATTTGTGTATTACACAGGTTTACCCTCCTACACAGATAGATAGAATAATAATATAATAATAATATTATTTAATAAAAGAATCATCAGAGCCACTAATACAAGCCGTACATACTGTAAGTACTCACTCAGTACACAGTCTGAACGTGGTTAACTTTTGGTATATAAATCCAGCTCCTGTCTTAAAAAATACAATGGATCAAATAAGAACCTTAAAAGTCAATTTACTGATGGTTCTGGACCTTTCAAACACAGACATGACTTCCACAGCTTCCACAGACAGAAATAACTTTGAACTGTGTCTTTAAGATCAAAATGTCCAGGAAACACAATCACATTAACACAACAGCACATCAGGTCACTCTGAATGTGTTTAATGTTACAAAGGAGGATAAATGAGCAATGACATTCACGAAAATGATAAAGTGTTGGAGTTCTGTGTTTTCAGCCTAAACTAAATTAAATACAAAAGAAATATGGACAAGTTGCGTCTTGTTTGTACAGGACGCTCTGTGGTTGGTCCTCAGCATCCTTGTGTCTGTAAGAGAAATAAAAAAGAAATTCATCACAGCAGACAGAGGTGAAGAACGACAGAAAGGACATTTTGGTGTACACATGCTGGTGACTTCAGACTGTCTAACACAGACTGGACAGTTAGCTGCTACCTGTCAGACCATCTCGTACTGGTTGGCGTTGATGAGGCGAGATAAACAACAGGCTAAAAACAGACCTATCACCTGGAGACAGAGACAAAACAAGAGGTTCTCAGGTTATTTACTTGCACGGACACATACATGTGCATATATTGTGTTATATTGTGTGTCTTAGTACCTGAGAGAAGGCAATGCCGAAGGTAACTCCTGCAATGATTCCCATGTTGCTCTGTATGAAAGACGTCACCAACTCATAACAACCCTGCACACAAAGAGTTCATCCATTCGTTGATTCAGTCACTTTCTCATTAGTGCGTTTATTAATGTAACTATTCAGACAAAGTGTCCCAGTGCTACTACCAACACTGTGCGTGTGCTTCCAACCTGCTTATAGACTTTACGTGCAGCCACAGTCGCATTTTTCAGGTCGGCTTCGCTGCAGTCGGAGACACTGACGCAGCAGCTGGCAGGAATTCCACCAGCCGGAAAATACAGACTGCTGAACCAGCTGGTGTAGTTATTAACACCGCAGCAGTGTAACTGCAAAAAGAGAAAATGACGCATCTGTAGTTGCCTGAAAGTAATCAAACCTTAAAAGATGCTAATGTGCAAAATTATGTCCAAAGCATAACAGTGTGGTTCCTTTTGAAGCCTCTGAACTGTTACTCACTTTCCTGTTTAGTAGGCTGAGAATAAAATCCAGATGTGTGTATTAGCAGGCACATTAGCTACAAACACTTCTAATGAATGAGGAACCTTGTTCTATGAAACATGTTAGATGTTGTGTTTACAGTGAAAGTTGTCAGAAACTATTTACATATCTCTACTTATAGGACAGAAGTGAAAACATTGCTTGAAGATCAGTTTTAGTTAGAAACAAAGAGAAACTAAGCAAAGAATACACTCAGCATCACAAGACTGTAATGAGTTGATTAATGCAAAAGGAGACAGAGGAGGAAAGACACCGACTCTGCGCTGGACATCATCTATCGCCAGGCTCCTGTCGTCTCGTCCATCATATTTCATAAGTGCGTCGCCGTATGTGGTGAGGAAAGTCTCTTTAATCTGTAAGACACACACAGACATGCAGCATGTTGTCAGTATGAAGCTCTGTTGTCTTAAAGTGTCGGGACACGTCAACAACTCGACCTCATGACGGAAGATGAATCCAGAGATTCCAGCGATGAGTTCAGCGATGAAGACCAGACACAGAAACACAGCGTACTGAGGAGAGGACAGAGGTCAGGTCAGACAGGAGGTCAAGTACACAGCTGCTGCTTTCAAGGTGCAGTGTGTGTAAGATTTAGAGGGAGCTGGTCAGTGGTGTGAAAATACCAACTGCTGTGTTTGCTTTTGTTTACAATGAGCTTTTACATGTACAGTATATGAGGAGCAGGTTCCCTTTCACAGAGGCTGCCATGTTTCTACGGTAGCCCAGAGGAGACAATTCAACTACTGTCACTGAATTACTTGAATGACACCTACAGTACCACAGTACAGTGCTGGGAAAAAGTTGCCAGCTTCCTGATTTTTATTATTTTGCATATGTGTCACACTTAAATATAATCGTCATTTGCATTTTGTACTGTAGCAGAAGTATAATAAAACATAATATAATAAACAAGTGGAAAACTGTTAATTAGTGTACATACAGTACTGTAGCATATGCATCACTGTTAGTACTCTTACTACTTCATGAACTAACCAGGTTTAACATCCAGGGGCGTCCCCTGCAGGTGGCGAAGCAGCCAAAAAGGCCAAACAGGATGATGGCAGCACCGGTGCCAATGAGGACATACGGAGCATTGGAGGGTCCGTTAGAGATCAACAACATGTAGGGGCCCAACATAAACCTCCACCATAATCCCACCGACAGCAGGACCACACCTGTCACCTGAGGGGGGAGTGGCCACAGGTCAGACAACAGGATGTAAAAGTTTAGTTGAAGGGATGTGAATTGTGAAGCAGAAGAGAGGGAGGTTTTAGAGCTTGTGAGTGATTCAGCTGCACATGACTCTAATGAGCTCTGACAGTGAAGTGGCAAACTGACGGACAGGTGGGAAGAAGCAGAGCAGCACAACACTAAACACACTGTTACATGTGAAGCATGACAGCATGTGTAGCAGACTTTGTAACGTAAGTAGCAGTTGTATTTATTGTATATGTATTAGGCTCTTTTCTTCCTTATCACACCTATTTATTATTATTATTATGTTCTGAAAATGAGGACAGTTTGCTGGTTGTGTGCAGTTGAATTAATGCTGGATCCTGTGTGAAGTAGAGACCAGCTGAAGGATGAAAACTGAGAAAAGACATCAGGGGACACATGAAGGAGGTGTTTGATTCTGACTCCTGCTGCGTCTGCATGAACATTTCAAACAGTAAAAGTCCAGAAGTCGGTCGACTGCAGTCGTGCTGGTT
>OMLM01009611.1:25964-38867 GCA_900302695.1 Helostoma temminkii | reverse complement strand
GGGGGGCAAAGAGAGGTGAATTTGTTGTGCTGGTCCAATAATGCAGAAGAAGGAGGACATGTAGACACCAACAGTGGAGTTGGAGTGAGCTGGGCAAATAATTAATAAAATTCCCCAGCAGATGAGTTGAAAATACAAACACTCTAAATATGTGAGCTTGTATTAATGATAAAACTTGATAATTAGTTGAAGTAAATAAATTATATAAAAAATTGCATATTTTGAAATTGTTACTGACGTCACATGCAAGACCAGGTAATTTGGCTGGTAAGAAACTGTCTGCAGTAGTGGTAGTAGCCACTGTGTAACAGAACCCAGGCTGCCAATATGCTTCATAAGAAGTGCTTGTTGAACTTGTTTGGATACCTCCTCAACACCACAGGGACTGAGAAACAATTTCTTTAGTTTCTTATTTTTTGCACTTCAAGCAATATTTGGCTCTTGACACCAATTTAGTAATCTATCAACGCAAGATTTTTTTCTGGCTGTCTGCACGATGAGTTAATTTCTGTTACTTGTTACCGACAGAAACACAGACTCCAGCTTCGTGACACAGGTGACACACAGGTAAACAGTAAAAGTAAAGAGCAGTGAGGTAGCAGAGAAATTCACACTTTAACAACAGAGGGAAAAGGTGTCACACTGTTGCACAGAGATTAACATGTCAAGCAGGAAGCACCAAAGATAGAACCACAGTCCATTCAGTCTTTCTCAACTCTTCAGCTCCCACCACGACACAAATCACAACCATACGGACACTAATTTCCCCCTGTCTGTCTGATAAACCTCACAACTCCTTTATCACCCTCTCCTTCCTCCCCTAACACCTCCCTATCTGATCACTAATTCACTCGTCACCTGTGTTCTTATTAAGTAACTCAATTTCGTTTCTGCTCCAGTGCTTTCACTTTCTCTTTCTGGTTTTCTTACTTTCTGTTCTAATTTTCACAATGTGTTTCCTTCCAGCTGAGTGGCAGCTGTTCATTGAACAGAGGGGGGAAGTCTACTTAAGTCTCTTCCCCTTTGCCCACCTCTACTTCTCAACCACCATCTTTGCTGTCATCTTTGTCTTTCGATATATATCCCAAATTTCTTTAGCTCCTCACCTCTATTCACCTGTTTTATCTCTTTCTCTCACCCTCTTTCCCTCTGTCCATCACTTTCATTACTCTCTATAGCTCATAAAGCACAAAGGGAAAATGTGAAAACTAAATAAAGATACACTGATGTATTCAAAAAAACTTAACAAAGGTTGTTTGGTGACTGTTAATGCTGCTCCACTGCCCAGCAAATGTCCCAAGTGTGATTAAGCAAACTGCCAATAGATGGAAGAACAGTAAGCACTCAATTTCCTGCTTGTTTCCTAGCTTTTACCCAGTAATTGAATGTTTCTCCGGTGTTAGGCTGTGAAACTGGGACAACGGAGGCAAGCAGCCGAATATTTACCAAAGGGGGAATGCTTCCTTTAGCATATTATAAACTACCCTATGCATCAAGTCATTACAAAGATGAGCACCATGAAGTTTACATGGATTCCAACAAAACCAGCATATTTTTAAAAAATATTTGCATAGATTTGCACTGATATTTTATATTAATATGAATACTTGCTCACTCTACAGTGTATGGTATAAGCATATACATGTTTCATTTGTGGTAATGTAACTGTAAAAGGTCACCTTACAAGAGACAGAAACTGTCAGGGGAGGGTCAGAGGAGACTCCATAATACCAAGGAGAACCAAGAGGAGGAACGAGAATACAAGCTTAGTAACAAGCTTTATTTTTTTTTGGAGACTGAGAAAGGGGAAGGGTCCCAGACAGGTGCACACAGCTGGATGAGAGCATCTTAGGTAAGTAATCGTCTTCTGCGAGAAGAGAGCTCATTAATGGGAGCCAGTGATGGACACAATGGATCTCAGAGCAGAGTGAATACTCATGGAAGGTAGGTGGAGTAGAATAAACCCAATTGCCCGCGGTTCGGGAAGGATGGAAGTGGGGCCGGCCCGAGGGTTTGGCCCAGAGCTTACAGAGTGTGAAGCAACCCTGAAATAGCGGAAGGGGAACTGCAGGGCAAAATGCACAGCACACTGAGGGAGAGTTGGGTGCTTACAGAGAAGGCCTGGCAATGCAAAATAAGGCCCACCACGCGGTAGTTGAGGCTGGTTAGCGTCGTTTAGGGGAGAAGTTCAGTGGTCATGCACCAGGAGGAGGGGTTCTGGGCCAAGGTCCGTTGATCCAAAACACCAAGCACAGTGCGGGTCATACACAGAGAGGAGTTAGTAAGAGCCAAGTACACAATGTCTAGAAACAATCCGAGTCATACACAAGAGAGGTTAGTCAAGCCAAGTCCTGCTCCCCCTCCCCTCAAGCAGAGGGGAGAGTTAGCAGGGAACTGCCCATGTAAGGAAAGAGAGGAGCAGGCAGGCAGGAGAGCACAGAGACCATGACAGAAACATTGTGAATTAAAATTCAGTGAGAAAGTGTGCTGGAGTCTGTTGGTGTTTCTTTATGGGTTTGATGTTAGACAATCTGCCTTTCTTATAAAAACAAAAAAATGTCTATTACTAGCAATGTTCTGCTGGAGATCGCTGAAGTCCGTGCCACTCAAATGCTCTGCAGAAAATGGATCTGTTGTATCTAGAACTAAACACTTAATATCAAATTCATATTGTACTTTCACTTTCAAATAAACACCTGTTCCCACTGGCTTCATGTGAAACCTGGAGGAACAGGGACAAGGACAGACATGTTCACTTTAGTGCTGCTGCACATACTGAAAAAAGGCTGATGATTCATTCTTCAGTACGTAGATCATCAGGAACTTTCTGTTTTAAAAAGGATGAAGTGAATGATCAGTATTTGAGCCAAATGACTTATTATATAGAGATCATGAGGCTACTTCAAAAATCTAATTAATAATAAGCTGTTTCAGCTATGAAAATAACAATACTGATTTAAAGCATCTACTGCCTGGCTACTAGTAAAACAGGCATTACTAGATGAAATCTTTGTTACTATGACTACATACAAGCACAAAAAAGGGAAAAAACTAAACACCAGGGAAATTATAGGAAAAGATACAATGCCTCTCAACACATCGAATAAGGCCAGATTTAAGGTCTTTGTTAAGACACTGAACAACAGTTGACCCTCACACACATACTTCAGCCAGACTGCAAATCCTGGACAGAAAGCTTTAAGGAGAGAGAATGGTACTAGTGTATAAAACTGAACACATGAAACATCGCAGTGGGAAGTCTCAGAATGTTTTGTCTTCTCTGGTGTTCGCATGTTCGAGCCTCAGGTTAGCATCTTTGTGGAGGAGTCTGGAGCAGGATACTGACCCTAAGCACAACTCAAAGCTTTGCAAAGAAGTACTTGAAGACCAAGGACAGCTGATTCTCATGATTTTGCTCTGCAGTCACAGGGTCTTAACCCTACTGAGCATTTATGGGGAAAACGTGATTTAGAAATCCCAGCATTCACAAAAAATTCTTAGGGGTCAGATCATCAGGTTGCGGAGTCTTCAGCTGCACTTTAATTGTTGATCGTGAATTAAGTTCAAAATCCATCCAAAATAAAAAAATTTTTTCAAGGCTCTGTGTAAACTTACTTAATGTACTATAGATAACATAGAGACAGGAATACAGGAAAAGACAGGAAAAAAGGTAGTTCCAGTACCTTTTGTTCCATGTTGTGATTATCCACTCTCACATTGTCTCTGGACCACGAGAAAAGGGTTCATCTAGTGCTCTGTGGGATTTTGAGGGATGGTGATATTTTAGCCAGCATTTAGTGCCGATGTTCAAAAAACCTCTGAAATAGCATCTTCTCAATCAAGAGTCCTTTAAATCATGTATTGAAATCTGAAACAACTGGGGAAAACACGTGCATACATGTGAGGTATATAGCTGCCCAAAGACAGTCTGTGTTATACGGAACAATTTAGTTATTACTGTACGCTAAATCAGACCACAGTGTTTTATATTAAAGATAAACACATTCCAGACATCCAGACCAACCAACCTAGGTCACTCATCTCTTTCTCTGCTTGTCACACACACACACACACACACACACACACCCCCCTAATCAAGAGGACTGGCACAGTTGGATTGGCACCTCTTCACCCGCAGACAGAGGACTGAGGTGAAGTAAAGCTGCCATACCAGCAGGGCAGGGTGAAGTAGCTCTAATCTGCACTTCTGGCATGAGGTGGCACAGGACTGGCCTGCTGTGCCATGAGTTATGCTGGCAATAGGCAAAGTTGGCATCCCACTGCGTCCAGCTCAGTGCATCAGCCTCCTGTTGAGCAACACAAGGGTGGGAAATGGAGGCGGCATGAGGCCAAGTCAGGGGGAGAAAGACGCAGAGAGGCAAACAATGTGATACAGACAGAGAGAGATATCTGTTGAGAGAAATGAATGCTGTGCCTTCATCTAAAATCTAATATCTCTGTTTGGTGCACATGATAAATCACTGGACTCTGATGATACATTTCAAACATCTTTCTGATCGGAGACAGAGAGATAAAGAAAGAAAAAATACTGTAGGTAAAGGTAAGGTGATAGATTAGGAAGTAAAAAAAAAAACATGTTTAATAGTGGCATAACAAATACATTTGTCTGCAACATATGTGTGACGGATTATACTCTTTATTCTGACACTGACAGGTTCACATTATTTTCTCAACTAAAACGACTCAAGGTAAAGGTCACATTGCATTTTAAGTTAGTAAAGCATGTCTGTATTGTCTCAATGTCACAACTGAACACATAAATTGGTTGCGTAGGGCTCGGAGGTCTTGGAAGCACCTGGGAGCTGTCAGATATTTCATTTACTAGATTTGCACAATTATGATCTAACAGTGAACCAGAACTGCTTATTTTCTTCGCCAGAAAAAATTAAATTAAATTAAATAAAGCTGGACATTTTTTTCCCCCCAATCTACTCTATTAAGGGCCCAAGGTCTTTTTTTAATAAAATAGCTGCTTGCAATGGCAGATAATTCACTAAACAGCACAAAGGGAATCTCTTAGCTTAAAACACTTCACCTATTCACGCAGGGAAAGCTTTTATTTTTTATTTATTCAGACCCACAATGTACTATGAGCACAGATAGGTGGTTTTTTGTACATCATGTCACTCTGGCTAAAGAGTAGATGTTGATTCACCTCGTGCTGTCGCCCATACAGGTGCATACAGCCAGCACTGCTGTTTCAGTAAAGGGATGAATACCCAACAGAGCAAAAAAGCGTCTCCCAGAATTCTTTCTGATCTAAAAAGGCTAGTATGGACACACACTCCATTTTCCCCATCGAACACCACTCTCCCATAGCCTGTCACACACCGTTAGTGCTCGATTGACTCAATGTTGAATGGTGGAAAATAACTGCCAGTTCCCCTCCACCTATTTAGAGTCCACTCAATGCAGAGCTGACGTTCGACTGGTGCCACAATTTGTGCTTTAAAGGAGCAGTTACGGGATTCACCACACAATAAACACAAGATACCAATGATCCACTGTACATCATAGGCCTAAATTAGTATGTTATGGATGAATATGCAAGAAGAGAGTATTTACTTTTTGTTGTTCTGACATTCATTCAAGTTGCCTTTTTTTTTTTTTTTTTTACACCCAAGCACTGGCCTGGAAAAACCTGTTTTTGCCATCTGACCGGTTTCTGTGACCCTGCACTTGCAGCTTTGAAGAAAAAGAAAATACCAAGAGTCACAGTCCCTCTCAGCCACAAATTCAGTTCTTCTTCACCACACTGATGGTTCAGATTTCAGAGCATAAACTTCATCATCATCTTTTCAGAAGGCTACTGAAACAAAGAGCTGCATGACCAAACACCAGATCATCACGTTGACTCTACAGTGTAAAAATGACATTGTTTTGCTGTGATATGCAATGACCCCGGTTAACAGTGGAGTGTGTTTGTGTGTAACTATGGCTGCAGACCGAGGTCTCGTCTGAGAAACAGTGACAAATGACCATAGATGAAACCTGGTATGGTGTGTAGATACAGTGCATTGTATTCTAGTGAGGCTAATAGTGAAGGAGAAACTGTTCTGTTCAGTTTCTGAAAAGGTTCCCTGTTGATATTCAAACACAAAAACATCATAATCATATTATTATTATGACACAAAGATGCAAGCTGGGCCTGCTTTGGTTTCAGGTCCACAGAGACTGTTGTTGGTAAAATTAGTATCTCAAGCTTTAGCTTTGGATCCTTTTTGATTAAATGGCACCCACAGTAAGAAACCCTCGCTCTTTAAGGGACAAATAGCAAAACCCTTTGTTTATTACTGGTGTTTCAGTAAATATAAAAAAAAGGTTATTGCAATCAAACTCCATTATAGCTGCACTGGAAATATGAGCTTTGAACCAATTTAAGCAAAATATCAACAGTATTTTAGTGGTTTGTATCAGGATGATGATTTTCTGTATTTTAGAGACTACATGAAGACTTTTCACATCACAGTTATACATATTATGGGGTATAAAATACTTTTTTCCCCCTCCATTATCTCCATAGGATACATTAACTCAGCACCTAATCAGTATAATCAAAATAACTGTAAAAGTAATTTCTTTAAAAGCTGAATTGTATGGATTTATGACAACACATACATGAACAAGCGTGTTGGTACACTTCCACATAAACAGAAGAAACCTGTTTGGTTGAGAGCTTTTAGCTTGTTTTTGGTTTTACAGATCACACCTTCACTGTTTTGGTTCACACTCACAGCTTAACCTCATTTCCACCTGAAGCACAAAACTGTTTTTTAGAGCAAAGTGCTTGGAGAAACCCACAGTGCGCTATCACATCCCAGTACTAAATGCCAAACAAAAAATGTCAGCAGCTAGAAAGCAAACAGGATATGTTTCTCATGACTTGATGAGATAAAACCACTGATCTATGTGTTGCTGGATGTGTAAATGAGTGATATAGTATGTCACAACATGCTGTGTTTTTAGCTTGTTACCTAGTTTTGTGTGGCAAATAAAAAAAACAGATAAAGATAATATTTTAGATACAAATAAATTAAGCAAATGGTTTCTTCTAAAGCTTAATGAGACATTTTTATTTTACAGAAGGCAGAATAGAAAAAGGCAGGAAATGAGGGCAGGGAGTATGACATGCTACAAACGTCCTTGGGTAGAAGCGAACCAGGCACTTTGACGTTATGTGGTTCATTCAGCTTTCACCCCATTAATCAAGTAAATCAATATTTTTCTGAAAGTATATTTGATTTAAACTCTAAGCGGCTAATGTCTAACATGCTCAGAACCAAATTGTTGCCCACCTCTCCTGTTTTGAAAAATTAATACAACTATTGAAGTACATGTTAAATGGCCTTTTAGCATGAATCTCATTATGCATTTTCCCTGGCTACATAATTAGTCTGGGATTTTGTTTCATATTGCAATTGAAGTGACCACATGCAAGTAGTCTTCACAAGCAAAATACGAGAGAGGATGAATAAGGGGAAACAATCTTGAGAGGTAAAAAGTATGAAGGAGAAAGTGAATCTTTCTTCCCTTGAGTGTGTCGCTTGGTAAGAGGTGCTGGGAAGCGTAAATGGTTTATACCTACATGCAGCCCACAGTAACTGACTCCAATCTAAAGCAGGAGAAGAGCACACGGGCCTCGGCCTCCAAATCTCATTTAGCTCCAGGACCCGAGGCCTGACTTGCTGAGTGAGTAAGACCAGACAGGAGGGGGGAGAAGGTGACGAGACAGAGAAGGTAAAACGGGAACTGAAAATGAGGGTAAAAGAGTGTCAGGGATATGGTGGAGCTCAGTGCGACAGGAGAGAGAGAAGGAATGGCAGGAAATTGTAGAAAAACTCAGGATGGGAGGAAGATATGAAGGTAGGAGAGTGAGGAAGCAAAGAAGTGATAACAACAAGGGGATGGGTTTGGGATACATCTTCAGGCCAGCATGGATTGAAAGAGTAACTAGAGGTTAAAGTGGGATAAACGTAGAGATAGCAGCTTGTTCTCTGAACAGACAGAGAGATGTGGCACATTGTACGGTGAATGAAAGAGTGGTAAGTCACAGAGAAAAGGAGGGGGAAAGAATGATGTGGAAAAGATTGAAGAGAATATACTGTGAAGAAAGAGATGGGAACTGGAGAATTGGGGAGAAGAGAGTGCTTGAGAAAAGAGAGGAAGATTGAGGGGAATCTCTGGATCCGTGTGTGTAGAGAGAGAGAAGGAGGGAGAAAAATGTGTCTCAGAAGCAGAGAGCGAGGGAAGCAAGTGTGACTGATTCGGCCAAGGCAGCAGTAAAAGATTCCTCTAATACAGCGGGTGGTGAGGAGTTTGGAGCGAAGAAGCCTGAAGGATACACTCTGTTAAAGGAGAGGAAGAGAAGATGAGAGGAAGAGAGGAGGGCAACAGAGATGCAGAGTTGAAAAAGTGATGGAGGGGAGGAGGAGAGAGACCTTTCCCCAAGTTCTTCTTTGCATCTCCTCCTACTCCTGTCTTGTTTGAAATACACCAAATTTTCCCTTTCTGTTTTTCTAATATTTCTCCATTTTTGCACCCCCTCCTCGCCACCACCACCTTTCTGCCCTTAAATCATCCACCTCCTCGTCCTCTAGCCTTTCCTCCTTATATTTGGCATTTAGTTTTTTCTGCTGCTGTCTGCACACACATTGAAATGGGAGAAGAGACCTTGAAAGCAAGATAGGTTTCAATAAAACAAAATGATCAAAGAGAGGAAAAAGAGGGACTCCGGGACAGACATTTTAACCGTAAACCCTGCTGCATTGATACATAACCACAAGAGACCGCATGCCAGTAGAGCACTTAGAGGAACCTCCACTCCCACCACTTATCATATCACACCACCCCCACCTGTCACTAGCAGTGACTCTAACAGGCATCATCTGCAAAGATCTGAGAGGCAGCTACGTGCAACCTGTTGCAGAACGAAACACAAACATCACCCTTATCTTCAAGGGTGGTGGCGTTTGGTACTCACCCCCTACACTCCATCTTTCCTCCTGCTCAGACTGCCCTTGGCCTAGTGCCCAGGAACAAGCACTGGCTGGCTTTGCAGGCCAGACGGGAGTTAGAAGACAAACTACCTAATACAGGCTGGGAGCAGATAGAGACAGAGACGGGGATGCATGACGGGGGTTAAAACTAAGGAGGGAGAGGGCTGACTTCAGAGAGGGGGGGGTGTTTCAAAGGGAGTTGAAGTATGGTGTGCCACGGCATCGATTTGCAATTCCAATGAAGTCTGCTTACAGTGAATTACAGAGCAACGCACTTGGGCTTAAGTGTGCATAAATAATCACGCCCAGCTCTGTCCCATAATGGATGGTCCTGCTGTAACAAAGTTAGTGAGGCTGTCTGCCTCGGAACAACATAAAGATTAAGACCATTATGAGAAGTGCCAGGATGGATTAAGAATGCAAGAGGTGGCTCCGGACATGTTGCAGATTTGGAACCATGATCATGAAAAGAGCACAGGATTTAGGTTTCCTTTTGGTTTTTTAGTCTTCAATAATCATGCTTTGTGCAGATGCATGAGTCCATTAAGTCCCAGGATTCTGCATCATTAAAACATCTAAACTAGAAGGTCTAGAGAATGTGTATCACCCACATACACAGTGGTTAATGCTGCAGCCTCGCAGCAGGAGGGTCCTGGGGGCTTGTGTGGATTTGTTTCCACAGTCCAAAGACAAGAAGGTTAGCATAGTGAGCGCAATATAAAAGGCTGAAAAATTATGTGAGAAGTAGAGAAAAACATATCAGGTATTTTGTGGCTGCAGAATGAGCTGGGGGAAGTCTGATAAATGTCCTCATGTAATGTTAGCTGAGTTGGTGCTGGTTGGAGCTGAAGACAACAAGTTTGAAAATGAAAATCTGTGTGAGTGGAGTTAGAACGAAATGAGCTTACCAGACCTCAGTCAAAAAAAGGCCTTCTGCACTGAAGACCAGTGACTTATTTGAAATGTATTGACTTTTCCATAAGCTGTTGATACCTGAGTCCCTGTAAGGCAGAAAAAAGTGTTTGTACTGGTTTGGAGAAATATTTTTTTGTTCTCACATATTTCTGCCATTTTATTAATCAAAAAATCAAAAACAACGTATCTGTATTTTTTTTTGTTTGTTTTCCTTCAACAGCTCCACAAACTTTCTCTGAAACTTGTTGTAACACAATAAGACACAATCATCAATCGTAATAGACAAACAAGAGAAACATTGACAAAGGCAAAAGCCTTTTTTCTTTACTCCATTCAGCATCTTGTAGCACAGCAAAGAAAAAAAGTGAAGGAATATCAAAACCTCGTAGCAGTTTAATGCCAAGGTTCAGCATTTTAACACTTGTCATTTCACACCCTCTCACCTACAGTAAGCACTTTCTTTTTAAATGAAGCCTTTATGAGCACTGTAGCTGCAGGACAGAAAGAAACTGTGTTGGCTAAGTCCTGAAAGCCTGCCAGCTAACCAGTGTCTTAGCTCCTAGTGCTAATGTGAGTGTAATCTCCTCTATTCACAGCACTGTTTCATGCAAGCAGGCATGTGTTGTTAACGGGTCCCTATTGAGTGCAAGCCAAAGATTAGTGTGGCGAAGGCTTGTTGTACACAAAGACAGCCGTGCAGCCAGACGCCAGACAGAATTGCTTTCTACACGTCTATGAGATGCCTGGCCAACAGCAGGAGAGAGTAAAACAAACAGAGGAGAGCAAATGATCCACTGTGGAGAAAAGAGGGGAATAATAGTGGCAAAGCAAGTGGAGGTGGTTGGAGGTGGCAGGTGAGAAAAAATTATTTGATATTGGTGCTGTTACATTGGCGGTGTTGCCACTGCCCTAGAATTTCCTCCACTCTATTGTGAAAGAAAGAGACCGGAGAGAAGAAAGGAAGGATGGAGGGAATGTAAGGACAGATGGAGAGAGCCATGACGGATGGCTGGTGGATGGATGGACGGCTCTAAGCGACGCCATCATTCAGTGAATTAACGGCCCGTGATGAGCTAGCGCCCAAGCCAGAGTGTTAACACAGGACTTGTTTGCCGCCGCTGCCAACAATTAACTCAGCCATGTTTGTTTGTGTCAGAGTGAACACTGATGGGAGGAGGGAAAGAGGGAGGAGAGATTAAAAGAACACGAGCACGGAGATAAACTGTGGGCTGGTCAGTTTTGGTTAAACACCTGATGGCTAGTAAGCAAATTTAAAGAGTAATGAACCACCAGATTAAAAAAAGAAGAGGTCAGAAGTGAGGAGTGTCAGCAAAACCAGGATCTTCAGGACAGAGGAGACACCAGCCTAGAAGAGACTATGATTTCTGAAGTCAAGGATGAATCTTCCAGATGAAAATATTTTTTATATATTTTTATATTTTTTTAGTGGCCTAGGTCACGTTTGTTTTATCTGAAGTGGATCTTAAGTTTCTTTATATCCCAATGCAGTAAATGTAATTCAGCATATAATCCAGCATTTACAATTTTTAAAAATAAAAAACATCCTGTATAAAAGTTACATCCATAACAGGAACATGTGGCACAGTATAATCCTCTGGAAAGTGGTTTGAATAAGGACTGTGTGAGCAGAAAGCAGATGTACATTCACAATAATATAGTTATTAGGACATATTTTATGAAAAAAAAAACCCAAGACAATCTTTTTAAATCCTTCACAAAAGAAATTCCCCCACACAGGGGTGAGATCTCAACATGATGTCACAAAAATGGAATATATATAAGTGTATACAGTATAAGTGATACAATTTTTTATAATCTAAATATCCAATAAGCAAATATTAATATGAGCACTGGGGGAAGAACAGCTCAGCCCCTGCTGAAGCTTCTCATCATATATATCACTACTCTATGAAAACGATCCCTTGTGCTGAGATAGCCGCTTATCTATTTCTCACACTGAAAGGAGCAATGACGTTCCCAGCCGTTTCTGACTCACCGTTATTTCAGGTTATAATTTAGAGTAGTATTCATTTCAGAGCAGTGTCAGAAGAGTGGATGAACAGAACAGTAGATGTGTGTGATGAGCACAGGCGGGTTACTTAAGGATAGTATTCTTCTGTTGTGACCCTCCATAAGTCGTTTTAATTGTCTCTCTCCTTCCTCTGCTCTGACTGTGCCATTAAGCCAGCCAAGCCAACTGATTAATATACTGCATGTGTCAGGCTAAATTGATTCATTGAAGTAAATGATTTGATGAGAGGTCAGTCTACAAATCTCCCAGGACTAATTTGAAGCTAATGGCAAATGACAACAGGATCAAGCTAAACACTAAGACTTCAAGGTCAGAGTGATGAATCCGTACACAGTTTGGGGAAAAATGAAAGTTGGGGAATCCACACGGAAAAGTGAGTTCTACAGTTAGCAAACTGGCTCTGTCACAAAGATATGGACAGCTGAGGAAAATAAAGATCCTGCGCACTAGGGATGCAACAATTCTCTAAATCCACACATCAGTTCAGACCTTTATCTTTAAGCCACTGACTTGTTCATACCTCAGTTTTGTAAACACAGTTGACCTACAATACCATACAGTCTGTACTGTCACACAGTGCACCAGGGCAGCAGATGAGCCAGCTCATGCTGAACCTGACACAATGTTCTTGGCTTCTGGTACCACAACACAAGGCCTTGGAAGTGTGTGTTGAAGTTTTAGTCTTTCGTTTCAGAATGGTTACACCCTCTTACTGTAGGGTTTGACCTGCCAGCTGTCATTGCTTTGAAGTATTAATCCTGGAACTATAGCTGCTATACTTCAGATGGACCTTATGGTAAATTTTTATTTTGTATTCATATAAAAACTAGTTAATTTTTGGCACTTGAAAACTTTTTAAATGGTAAATTCATTATCAAAATTCTTCCTGTAAAAAAAGAAAATGGCTCTATTGGTGAT
>OMLM01009611.1:15357-25944 GCA_900302695.1 Helostoma temminkii | reverse complement strand
ATTCAGGTTAGAGGCAAAGACTCAAAATGTCTGCTTAGGCTAGATATGGTTTAGTATTAAATTTTATTTGAATAAATATGCTAAAAATTCTTTGTCACCATTGGCCATTGGGTGCAGATTGATGGGCAAAACACATTTTTTCCAATTTAAATTAATCCATACCACAATAAAGTGTGCAAAAAGCAAAGGGGTCTGTATTTTTCCCAGCAGACTGTAACACAAGCAGCAAGTCCAAAAACTTAATGCATGTTAATAAAAGGAAATAAATCACATTGTTGTATCATTTAGTGTTAACTCATCTCATGAAAAAACTGAATTAAGTTTATCTCTATCCTGTATCTCTTAGACCTAAGGTCATTGTCTCCTCCTGAGGATTAAAATCTTTAAAAGTGTGATCATGTGAAATTCACAGCACAGTAGAATACATTCAGCTGCAGGTTGACACACACTGTAATAGGCAGAACAGTTTGCTGATGAAATCAAAAAAGGCTGTAATCATAAAGAAGCATGTTACATATACCTACAGCGTACACATTTATGGACCTTAACCGTTACTCTGCTGACGCACCACAGCGTTGGTCTTTAAGTGGGATTTGTTCACATTTGAAATAATCTTGATTATAAAAACATTTTTCCTATAATACTTCTCATTTACAGCATTGTGCACTCTAGTCCTTTATAAAAACCAAATACATGTTTTCTACGGTTTCTTAAGTCTTTCTTATGGAAGGATGTAATTTTGGCACGCACGGTTAGAAAGCTTTTGGTCACTTCTGGATTCTGTGCAAAGTGTGATTTTCAGATTTTCCATTCATAACACTCATTTTCCCAGTAATGTGAGAAGCCATTAAATGGGAGACAAAAAAGAAAAAATGAAGTATGATGTGGAGAATTTGCGACAACCTCTAAATTGGAGTGATTTGGGGACTTGTATAAAGACACATCTAACACTACTAATACCTTCAATTTTTCCAGTACGCAGCCCTGTGTGACTCTCTCTCTCTCTCTCTCTCTCTCTCTCTCCTACAGAGCCATAACTTTCGTGTTTTTGAATGCAACTCACCAGTTCTGCATAGGAGGTCTGAGTGTTTGGCCCGAACCCTCACAGGGGGAAACAACATCAACCAAATGACTGAATAATTGAATGACCAAATGAAACAGCCTGGGCTGCTGAGCGGATCAATAGACTGCACCACTCCCCATTAGGCGTTCACTGCCACCCCTCTCTGCCTTTCCATCTCTAAATTTTACTGTTGCCTTCACACTCATTTTGTTTTCTCTCTCCGGTTATTCTTCTCTCATACTCTCACTATATATCACTTTGTCTATTATCTTTTTATCTTTGTCTTTCTCTTGCTGTCACACTCTCTCTAGACTCCCATTCTCATTCACCCTTTTTCTTCTCTTCCCTTCTCCCTCTTTCATTCCAGTATTTCTGTCTTGTTTTGTCTCTACCTCTTTGACTCTCTGGTCTTTGGTCTACATCTGCAGTGCCATGTCACATTGCCAAAATGGCGAGGCAGTTTTGTTGTTTTCAATTTTTCGTCTTCTTCCATTAAGGGACTGACAAACCAATACATCAAGTCAATATTAGACTTATGAAAAACAGACTTGCCAAGTAAGTGTGGTTGACCCCATGATGGCTGTGATGCAGTTTGATTGATGATTCATTTGTAGGAGATTTAGATGAATGTGGTGGTTGTGTATGAAAAGTCAGCACGTGCTGATCAGAAACCAACATGTACAAACCTCTGGTGAGAGAACAAAAGCTGGTATAATACTGACTAGCAATTCAGCAATGCTGAATCAAAGCAGTTTCAGTTCACAGACATTGACATCAGCCTTCATGGACTCAAATCTCTTCAAAACTAGTTTCAGTATTTATTCACTTTCTGGCTTCTCACACTGAGAAGACGTAACCACGCTCCTTTCTTTTCCCTCCTGTCACAATCCAGTCCTGTAAATATGAGCTGGGTCCGCATCAGAGATCCCATCTCTGGAGACGGCAGCGTAGCCATTTCACAAAGCGATTTCACAAAAGAGGTTAACAGGTAAACGCAGAGGAGGAAAGAGAGATGGCAAATGGATGAGCAATGGTGTTTTCCTGTGCTGCCACTCCAAGCGTGCAGCCTCAGTCAAGCCTCATGAACATCTTCATGTATCCCCCTGCTTAAATGAAAAGTGGCCACTGAAGCACAGTATCCTCCTGCCTTTTCAGGTACAGTAAGGGTGTGTGGGGCCTTGTTCTGGGATTAAATCTTTACGAGACACCTGCAAAAGGTGAGTTAAGGATTCAGTTAAAGATAAGAATTACATTTGCTTCATGTTTGGGTAAGTGTTTCATGTATTACACTGCGTGCAACTATTTCTCATAAATGGAGGATTTCTATCTCATACTCTGTTGCTTCCGTCACCTTTTCTTGCTGTTCATCTACACGTGACTGAAAGGCAAGAGGAACAGTAGCCAAAAATAACCCACTGTACAGATAAACATCCACTTCAAATTAATTAATAAGACTTATTTAGTGATTTATTCACATCTTTGCAACATTGCCTATGTTCTGTGTTGCAACAGCTGTGCTTGGGTGTATGAGTGAAGAGGGACTGTGCAGCCAATCACTGTTGACCGCAGCGTAGACTGAAAGGTGCATGAAAAAGGTCTGAACGTCTGCTCTCATGCTCACAATTTAACCTCATGTTATTCAGGTCTCAGCTTAAGTTTTGGCAGCAGGGAAAACGTTGCCCTTCCTGAAGCTTCTCCCATTCTTTTGTCGTTAAATGGCTTTTTTCGTTAATATCTTCTAATCTGATTCAAGAGTTTAAGAACTGAGGGTGTCATCTTGATGTACAGACTGTAAAGCCCCTTGATGCAAATGTGTCATTTGTGATACTGGGCTCCTTAAATAAAATCAGATTTAAAAAACAAAGAATTCAACTTCGTGGTTGTCCTCGAAGAAAGGTATTAAGTGGGGGACTGAACATGCACTGCCATCCACAGTGTCACGCTGCTAGATCAAACTTTTGTCTTATACAGATAAAGTTTTGTGTGTTCCCTGTTTGGCTAAAACGCTCCAGTAATTCAGCATCTTACAAATAAGATCAAATGCAGTGGAACATAATAAAAAAAATAATGTTGTAGCTGCCAATTTTCTCAGCGGCTGTTTTGTTTGTTTATAGTAATTATACCCTTGTTTCTAAATTAATATGGTAATGGTTTACTACCTCCACCAGTTAACTTTAGATGGAGGTTATGTTTTTATTAGTCTCTGTTTGGGAAGGTATCTCAAACACTAAATATGGATGACAGTTTGTATAACAGTTCATAGGTGATAGGGCAAGTAGGAACTACTCACTGGGAAAAAAAAATAAAAATTTCACCATCAAACCTTTTGTTCCAACCAGCAGACATGAAAGGAGGTGGATACTGTCCCAGAAAAACAGCAATGGGGCATTGAGGACTCATTTCTGATTTATAATAACCATTCTGTAAACTACTGTTCTGTAAATTCTAAATGTTCTGGTGGAACAAGAAAGTTTTGACTTTCTTTGTCATCACCACGATTTATGCAACTTTTTCTTCTGTTATGTTCATGTGGGAGTTTAAATGAAAATGCTTGGAAAAGGGCTCTCTGGGAGCTAAAGTGAACAGTGCATTGGAGCATTTTGTCTGTTGATTTACACAACTGTGTGTCTGTGGCTGCTTTTGTAACATTCTTTTCTAATTAAAGTGCTTGCACTCGTTGACTATTTTGACTTTGACTGAACCAAAACAGTAAATTTGCAGACTGTTAAACAATAATGGAAAGATGAAACAGTTCCCAGAACTGAGAAGAACCACAAATTCACTGATAATTCCCTGTAGATTCATCACTATAAGTGATCTTTCACATTTCTTGTTGCATTTCTCCATAGTTTTTCTATTAGATCAGTGGAAAAATGCTGTGAAGTAAAAGGTGGTAAAATTTGGAAACAAAACATGAAATGTATTTATTACATTACACTCATGTCCAGTAAATCGACACATTGTGCGTGAATACTCATTGGTATCATCACTGATGGGTTGCAATGGACGTGGATATGTGGATATGAATTTTTGATGCGCTACTTGTGCCGCAATCAAATTTCAAATTCTCAAATATAAATAACATAAGGGAACTCTGACACAGCATTAGAGTTTAGTTGCTAATAGCTCTATATTACAGTAACTGTACAATCATGTAAGCATCCCTTCACAAAAATATCTGTCAGCACATAGTATTAAACAAATTCCTGTAGGTACCATAACTGAAGCAACTGAATATTTTATAGATTGTACACAGTCTATGATGATTAGCTGTAATAAAGGCTGTAGTAAATGTATTTAGCTGAAATTCTGAAGCTGCATTGATCTTGTGAGACGTGCATATTATACATTATATTACATTAGGCGTCATGCTACTACCTAAAGCTGGTACCTGTGTAAAATGAACACTGGAAAAGCTTTAGGGCAGCTTTTTGAAGTTCTGTGGTAACAGGCAAAGATGTCAGTTTAGGCAGGAAGATGCCCAGAGGATGTTGTGCTGAACATGTCTGGCTAACGTTGTGATCATTCAGGCAACATCACAAATATCTTCCAAGGGTTATAAAAATCTCCAACAAACTGTATTTGATGATTTAATGAAAAGACATCTGCTGATGTGGCCCCAGCTACAGTGGGTCAGCCAGCTCAGGCATCAGTCAAGAGGCATCTCTTCACACAAAATCAGATCAAAACGCAAAGTTTATTTATTAGTTACTTCTCAAAGATCACTGTAGTTGTCCTGGTGAACACTGCTGTCAGATTGAGAGAAGTCAACTGGTGCGTTTATGGCTGTTGCATCTTGCGACTATCCCAGCGTTGTACACACCTCACTGTGTTGTGGGTCAGAGAGGGGCGTTGGAGTTAAATAATTTTAAACATATTATTTTTTAGTATTTGTTTAGTATTTTATCTAGAACAGTCCACAGGGAAGCCACCCATTCCAAGCAGGATGCTGAGATCTTCCTCTGACCCTCCTAATAAAGGGAGGTCTATCTGTGATTGTCACCTCTGCTCCACATCTTGTTGAAGAAAATCACTCAGCTTCCGTTTGCCTGCACAACAACACTGGATGCATCAGTCACCTAAATGAGGCTAAAATACTCAACTCCCATGAGTGATACATAATCAGTCTGTGTGATGGTCACTCTGTTGTTTAACCAACAAGTGTACTGAAACCTTGAATGCTCAACAGCACCCTTTCTCACCTCAACAGCTTGGTGATAGTCCATGTGGGTCACTGATTGTGTTGCTAAGGAAACTGCAGAGCTTTTTTAGAATCTAGGATTTTAGAGATTTGAAAATCGAGGCACTGAAAACCATTTAGGAGAACATGCAGCTCAGCACGCAGCTGATATTCAGAATGAGCATTCATTATGAGTCATGTCTCTCCATCTGTCTGATCTCCTGTCTAGACACAGACCCTCTCACTAAGCATGTTTTCCATGCACAGTCACTCTTTTACAGTGTTTTGTCTCTGTGTGGATGTTCAGGCACAGGGATGAAACCTGCCTGTCATGTCTCATCAGGTATGCAACAGCATTCCCAGAACACAGCACAGGCTTCTCCTGAAATATAACACAGAAGCAATGATTATTACCAGCCACCTCTGTATGTTAATACCTGTCATGTTTTCACACTATATTTGGACTTTTTATAATGTTTATCATTCAGTGAGTGTGATCAGGAGTGAGCTGTTCCTGGCAAACAGAGACTAGCAAGCACAGTGATGTATAAATAAGTGTTAAGTCATGTTTCAGTGAGAAAGCACACATGAAAACAACAAATGTGAAACTAGATCTGCTAAATACCACAAATTTTCTTTTAGTTTTTAGCAGTGACATGATGGTTTGTACGACGTTGGCTTGCCTGCAAAATATTATTTTCAGTCTTCTTCAGACAGTCTGTCAAGTTGACTTGAAGTTAATCACATTTTGGCTTTTAGGTTTTCTATGTTTGTATGGAACAAATCTGAGCCCATCAAGACTCAATTTCACAGGACGAATTCTGAGGAACATCAACACTGCTTGCTGAAGATCCGTACAACAATCAGTATGTTAACTACAGTATCATTTTGAGAGTAGGATGCAACTCACAGACACATTTCTGAATTCATCTCTTTTCTGTTCTAGCCTATAGTGTATAAGGCCTAATTGCAGCACTGTGAGAAACAAGCAGCCAGCCAGTCATCCAAGCATTCAGCCGGTCAGCAGGGGGAGCAATGCTTCTCTGTGACATTGATTTATTGGACAATTTCACAGCAGTGTCCTCAGTAAAGGGACAGGATAAATGGCTGACCCCTCAGTGACTGAGCCGACTCCTGGGGAAGAGCTGGACTCGTTCGTATTGTTCACGTGTGTATGTGTCAGTGCTCTTTTGTGTTTTATTTCTCCTTCCTGCTTTCCCTCAGTGCGTTTTCAGTGTATTATTTCCTGTTTGTGTGCAGGTTTTATTTCCACTCCAGCTGCCAACACACACACACACTCTAATTCTGTATCTCTTCTTCATCGCTCCTCCGCTATCCCATTATGACCAACTTACTCTGTGCCTGTGTCATCCTTTAGCTCCAGCTCTGCCCACTCCCCTGTTGTGTGTTTGTCTTTCCCAGCACAGAGAGTTTGTATGTATCACTACGCCTCCCTTTCTCACATATCTCCTTCATCTTATTCATCTCACCTCTCTGTATGTTTTTACCAATGGCTTTGCCTAAAGGAGATCTTCACTATGCGTGTGTTTGCTTTTGTTTGTTTTCTCTCTATGTACACCAGTGTTTTATGTACAGTATTTTCACTATAGGGGCTGGAGTGCATTAGTGTGCTCAAATATGCAGGGTCACGTCCAAAGCAACAGTGAAACTGGAACATTTCATAGCTTCCAACACTATTTGGAAGCCGTGAAAAAAAATGAGAATTGCTTTGTACCATCATCAGCTTCAGCACTAGTGTATGGTCAGCTGTAAAAACTAAGGCTCCAGTGATAAATGGTTTTAAAGGCCATGGCTTATTTTAGGATCAAAGACACTGACGGATAATATTTTATAGTGTTCAGAAACAGGTACAAAAAGCTTTTGGCCATTCACACATTAAGTCCACTGCATTGAAACAAGGATTCATTTTTTATAATATTCCTTGTTTGTCCTATGTTTATTTTTTTATATATCACAACACAGGATGACTTATAATCCATAGGCATAGATGTACTGTATGGCTGCACTATTAATCATTTTCAGATCTTACGTGACAGCGATTCTGTTACATTTGTAACTTCAGGGAGATTCATTGCATCAGAGCAAGAGCTCCCTTTTAAGCTGCATCAAGAACTGTCATTCGCTAAATGACAAAATAAAGAAGAAACAAGGGAATACATTAAATGGTCTGTCCACACTGCATGTTGGATGGTCAAGTACAGTAAGAGAGAGACCGGATTACTGCAGACAAATATACTGTGTTTTTTGATCATTATTAATCAACAAGGTGAGTCCACTTTTCATTGTGCAAACACGCTTTGCAATGTCACCCTGCTTTCACACTACTGTGTGACTAGAGATCGCTGTCTATTTTGTTTCGTCCGTTTCTGTCACTAAGTGTGTAATTCGCTCGTTTTTCACATTAAATAACTGACTCTCTACACAACTAGTTTTCGTGTGTTATTAGATTTAGACACACGCACAAGCATGAGCAGAAAGGGATAAAGAAATCTGATGAGAGGAATCAAGCTGTTGCTTCCGACAAATTCATATTTTTACAATCATTACACGCCTGATCAGTAGAACCAAGATACAGGTTAATGACGATATAGCTGTGCTAAATTGCCACTAAAGCTGTGCAATAAAGTTACTTCTGTCACTTGCCACCATTTTAACACACATTTGCCTGAAGGTTCAATAACTAAGAGCATGGGAAACATCTTCAGGTCTTTGTCTTGCTCCTATAGCTGCCACCAAATAAGTCTGTGGAGATGGAATCATTAGTTTAAACTTCACAAAAGAGGGAAAAGTTTGACTCCTACTTGAAATCCAGCATTTTGTTTCTTGGATGATGCCCGACTGCATTGTGCTAAGTTTGGCTGGGGGGGGATCAAGGTGTGGAGCTGTTTTTCAGGTGACGGGTTTTGCCCCTTAGTTCCAGTGAAAGGAACTTTTGATGCTTCAGCATACCAAGACATTTTGAACAATTTCATGCTCCCAACTTTGTGGGAACTGTTTGGGGATGGCCCCTTCCTCTTCCAACATGATTGCACACCAGTGCACAAAGCAAGGCCCATAAAGACGATGGATGAGCGAGTTTGGTGTGAAGGAACTTGACTGGCCTTGACTTCAACCCAACAAAACACCTTTAGGAAGAATTAGAGTGGAGACTGCAAACCAGGCCTTCTCATCCAACATTAGTGCTTGACCTCAAAATGCTTTTGGAGGAATGGTCAAAAATTGGTTTTAAAAAAAAAATAAAAAAAAATTGGTCTTTGTTTTTTCAGATGTTAGGGTACAGTTTAAGCTATGTGAACACGTTTCCCCTTCTTGGATTCGAAGGTGCGATCTGAGTGGACCAGGATGCGATTTGAATTGACTAAATAGAGGACCCTAATCTTGCTGCTAGATGTTTCAGGACACTGGTGTGGATATCAGGTGGGTGCAGGGTACAATTTGTAGAGGAGTGCTGTGGCAAGCATTTCTGGTAGATTTTGAGGCAAGTGCTCATTACAGTCAGAAAAACAATATCACATCATGTTTCACCAGGGTCAGAAATTAAATTTCTTCAGTGGAAGATGGACTGTTTGGGAACAGAGGCATTTGGAGGAGTTGTTTCGAGCATTGAGCAGTCAGAGAAAAACAAATGTTACTTAGACAAATTGAGTGTTTATTTATTAAAGAGACAAAACTGCCCCTGGAACTTTTTGCCCTTTGTCATATGCATCACATATTTACCATTATATTATAAAAGAGTAGGGAACAGCCGCATAACATCTGAAACTAATACTGACTGCTGTTTAAGTAATTTTTTTCCTTTTTCTTGATGAGCATGTGCTGTGCCAAATCCCCATGCTGTGGGTTTCCAAAAAAAAAAAAAAAAAAAAAAAAAAAAATAAACTCTTTAAATATTTATTTTATACCAGTCTCTTTTTTTGTACAGTAAATTCCTGGTCTTTGTGACATTATATCACAAAGTTTTCTCCACTGTTTCCGAAACTCTGACTTATCAACAAGACTATGTAGGAATATCAGCATTACTCTTTCTATAATTTTAGAATAAGACATTATTAATATTAACACTATTTGTGTTTCAAGGTACCATCATTTTATAACTTTAACCCAGTGTTACCTACCACAGTATTCCTGTTACCCCCTCTGTTTATGTGTTCTGCTCTATTTAAATCTTTTCTTTGCTCTAAATTTGTCTTACACTCCGTTTGTCCTCTAACTTCTCTCTGCCCTCTATTCTACCTTTGTGGCTTTTCTTCTCTATTGGACTGGACCATCTTTTTGCTCAGGAGATAATGGAGCTCGTCACTTTTCATAAAACATACTGAGTTCAGCAGGTAGACACACACACGCGCATGTGCACATGCACATCAGCATCTTTCTATTCGGGAAGGAGGAATAGTGGGAAACTGGCCCATTTCTTCCTGTCGCTGTGGGATGCCTTGGCAACAGACGAGCATTCGCCAAATTGGCCCAGCAATTCTGTATTTGGCCAACAGGGTCAGGAGTTCAAGTTTCATCATCAACACTACATTTAAAAATTCCTACGCTTTGGTCAAGGCATTAAAATCTGAATTCTGGTCAATGGAATGTATAACACTGCTCTGCTTAAAGTAATTGCAATATCACCAACAATTGTTGTTGATATTGCTTTGGATCTTCTTATGACATTGTTAAGAAAACAATTTGCCCAGTGAATTATTTGGGCATGGGTCCTATTGTGTCCAATGTCATAAATTAATTAATTTAAGTTTAATTAAAATTTTCAAGTTCACTTTAGTCTAACCTCTTATGCAGACATACATACTGTATTACACATTCACATGAGTAAAATGAAATATTTAAAGATAATGTAAATCAAGTAAAGATTACTTTGCAAAGTAAACAAACAAAAAAAACAAAACAACAAAAGCAGCCGCAATATCATTGTGTGCAGATGCTCCACATTGACTCATGGTTGTCTAGTGCAGCAAACTACTAATTTGTACTGTACTGTGTTCTCTTTTTAGACACAAGACATTTGATAATCACAACACTATATTTAATGAACTGCGTCACAGCTGTGTAAAGTCATGTCTGGTAGAATTAAAATTGTTGTAGCAAATAATTTCTTTAAATTCCTACACGGTTGACAAAGTTTCCCTTAACATTGTTGGTATTACTATATACGCTGATGATACCATCTTGTATGCATTAGCTTTACTGAAACAGACAATGAAGCATGTTTCAAACTTTACAAACCTTACCAATATGTCACAAGCTTTGTCATGTTTCCCTCATGTTGGTAATACCTTGCTTAACCGTAGAATGTTAGCTCTGTTGTTGTTGTTAG
>OMLM01009611.1:5163-15337 GCA_900302695.1 Helostoma temminkii | reverse complement strand
CTGTTGCTCTGTTGTTAGCATGATGCAAGTATGGCTGCTCAAAACAACCTGTTCGCTAATACAGCCTCACAGAGCTGCTAGCATGGCTGAATACTTAGTCATGTTTAATTATTCTTGTGAAAGCTTTAGTGTGTCTGTGAATGAAATGTATTTAACTGAATGATGAAAAATGATGGTAGGTGCATTTTAAACTAAAGTGTGCCCCATAATTAGCATCACAGGTGTCTTCATATTTGTTTCATTTTTGTCCAGACCACAATTTAATCACAATGTCTGCTTTTCAGTAGTTAATTTTCAGTAAATTTTTATTTGTTATTACAAATAAAAAAAGCAAGATATAGTGCACAAAAAGACATTAAAGCACAGTGTTAATGCACAAAGTAGTAAAATAAGTGTCAGCCTATGTGACAGAGAGACCAGACTGGTATTTCATTTTTGCGCATTTTTTGCAACAGATCTTAATGTATACAATGATCTCATAACTCTGCCATAAATGTATGTTCATTTATTATTTGGTCAGCTGCTTTTAGGTTAACACACTTCACCAAGCCAGTCCACTGAAAACTATTTGCTGTGATTTTGTATATACACAAACAAACCCAGAAACAGATACACACTTACAGTATTATGTAAATGTACAGCCAGGCACACACACTGGCTCTCTGTTGTGTTGAGTAGCAGCCTGCAGTCCCCTCTCTCCCCAAGTTAGCAGAAAAGGTAAACACAGTCCTGTATAAACTTCTGTCCTTTTTTAAACTTACGTACACACACACTCTCAGACGTGCAGCAGCAGCAGCTCTATCTCCATCTTCCCTCTATCAGTCACGTAAACACATAGTTAGTCTCCTTCTGTTTCTCTAACACATCACTACTCTCCCTCCTGCCCTCCCTTCATACACACCGTACAGCTTCTGACCCCATTTATTTCATATATGCATCTCCGTCTTTCATTCATTATCATTACTCATCTCATTCTCACACCCACTCCTCCCTGTCTCTTTACTTTCATCCTCCTTTCCTCTTGCCCAATTGCTCTTCTTTCTCCTGCATCTTTCTTCCTTTTGTCTTTCACTATTCTCACTCTGCTTTCTTGCCACACTTCCCCCACTTGTTCTCACCCTCCTGCCTTCTGTCTTTCATCAAAGCTTCAAACACCCTAAAGTGCAGTCGGGGTCTTTTTCCCAGGTATTTTCACACCTCGTTGGTCTGGAGTGGTTACAGACCTAAAGCACTGTCACGCTCAGTTAAGTCTTAGAAACAAGGTTCCACTGTTACTGTACATCAGTTAAAATATAGCAAGTACCTATGACATTACAGCCAGGTTAAGATAAACAGGACCTGAATTATCACTTTTCATTTTCTTATGAAAAGTAAATCAACACACAGTGAATTGTTCCAAGATATAGCTGCTGGTTCTCGCTGGCATCAGTATGTGGTGTCAATCAAAAGTCATCATTAGAGACATTAAAAACACATTTAAGCTTAAACTGTCCAAAGAATCAAGTCTGAACATTGTCCAAGTTATTATGACACATGTAGCATGTAGGTGTGTTCTCAGCTACTGGAAATACTTGCACAACGTGACATGGGAAATTGTACTATTTTGTTTACATCACATCGAAGCATTACCAGTTGTGATTTCTCCAGGTCCTCACCTTCCGCATTGACATTTCACATCATTCGGACACACACTTACCCCGTCTGGGTGAAATATGTTTTACGTCAACATAAAGCACCTCCAGGTAACGTCTAGATAAGTTCAGGGTTCCAGTGCATGCATGAAAACTGAAAAAGATAAACCAGAAAAAGTCTGAATATTTCAAGGTTGTAGTTTTCTGTCAAATCTTGCTCAAAGATACCATGTTTAATTTTCAGAGAACCAGGGTTTACGTAACCAAGCAGTTAAAGCAGGCATAGTCAGGTGGACACAAGCACATTTCTGCATGTCTGCTGGATGTGTAAATAAGCAACTGTTTGCTAACGATTCATAGCAACTTAAAAGGCAAAAATACATTTATATAACATGTATCCTGTGGCCAAGGTAAACTATATTATTTTGTCCACTATCTGCATATTTTAATCAATTTATGGTGTATTTACACATTTACATACCTACTGTAACATGTCCTTGTATAGTATTTTCAGCTGTGTTATCTTTTCTTTTTCTTCTCTGCAGCACTACCAGATTCACGTTTTTTTGCAGCTGGAGTGACCCAATTTCCAACAATTTTGTCTTCTTTCACAAATTGGCGAGTCACAGCAAACATTATGTTCCATAACACCAGCTGTGCTTCAACAAAGCTCATTTTGACAAATCTCTAGAATCACTGATAAATGACACTTCCTATCTGATTCAAAATAAATTTGCTGTAGATTTGGAGTCTAACCTGCACTACTTCCAACAACCCTGAGCCTCTCTGACCCAGACACCAACACCCACCCTGCCCCAGTCCAAATGACTTCAGCACTGAATCACTGACCCACCCAATGGCTACCATTGCTACTACTGTTCACATGAACCTATACACATGGAAAACATTCGCCCACACATGTGCATTTGCACAAAAACACAGTTCAGTACAAATACTTGAATAGAGACAACTTCAGGTTTTTATGGACTTTACATATGACCTGTAGACCCCTGGTCTGGGATGTGATAGACTACACACATGTGTGATGAGTTTTCCACATTGTGTGGTTTCCTTTAGAATGGACCTTAATGAAACACAGCAGTGCAGGAGAACAGCGGGGTAGAAAATACCTCTGATGTTAACACACACACACACACACACACACTCTTTCCTGATATTCACATTACAGTCATACATATTCACACCCACACTTGACTGCAATAACACATGTGACTCATTTTACATGCTACATACACACACAGCCAAGACTGTGTCCCTTAGGAACAGAAATGAGTCTGACTGATGGACTGACTTTCATAGATAGCTACATACTGCTCTGCTTTCCCTCACACACAGGAATCAGAGCAGCGAACATGGTCTTTCACAACAGAATGATCTCTTCTTGGCTTGCTGTTTGATCTCAGCACCACTGACGGATTCGGAAAAGTGGGCCTACACCATAACACTCACCATATGTCTCCTGGAAACCACAGAGAACAAAACAAAGTCATCAACAGGCTGCCAGCAGTGAGCAGACTAAATGCTTTCACTCTCAAATGACCTCAGATTCATTCTAGCTGCACCTACACTGACACAAAGATTCTTGAACATGTTCAGCTCAGGACTCAAATGAGAAATTTATTCGTGCAATAAAGTCTCATAGAACGACATTGAGACCTTTATGAAGTATGCATGCTCTTGCTTAAGCTCCATGGTTACATTAGGAAACAGTGAGTTTGGCCAGTCTGGACTGAGGTCTGATGTACATTATGGTTTTTGAATAAGTAACTATAGTTGAAACAATCAATACTATATTGAATAAGGTGCATCAATGTTCTTATTCTGTAAGGGAGTCAAGCTTGTATCTAGGGAGCTTGTACACACAATGCCTCAAGCAGTACTGTCAGTTGTACTTTTGAATGATTAACCATTTACTCTACAGCTTATTCAGAAGTTAAGACTATCTGTGGTTTGATTAGTCCTTGGTTTATTTTAAAGCCAAACTAGTTTGCAGGTTTAACTGTTGAGATGCACACTATTGAATTGTTGAACATTCAACAAGTTTTTGGTTCACTTTTTTTCTGTGAATATCTGATGTGTTTCTTTTCTATATATGTAAACAGCAAACCGAGAGGACGCAAACGCAGATAAACATGAACAGACAGACAAAGCAATAAAGGGTCAATGTAAGTTTCAATCTAAGTGAGTAGTGATTTACACACAAAACAGGCAGGGATGACAAGAGCCACATCCCAAAAAGTTGAGGTAGTAAACAGACAAGCAATCCTAAATGAGAAAAAGTCCTAAACAGACCAGACAAAAAGCCAAATCCAAAAATATCCAGCAAAAGTTCCAAATTCAGCATTGTCATTGGGTGAGAGAAGAGGACCAGTCGGTATCAAGGAAGAGATACAGGGAATTTAAAGTCATCAATTAACATAACTGCGTGTCTGTTTAGTGGTAGAAAACTAGAGAAAACCCATAAAAGCACAAGGAGGACATGCATGAAAGCCTTCAGGCTGTGAAGCGACACCTCGACCACTTCACCGATGTGCTGCTCTAGAAAACAGCAGTGTAAACAAACACATATGTGGAATTGTTCCTGGCATGTCACCAAAAATAATAAGTCTGTTTTACTGCCACAACAGAGACACAAATTAGATCTATGATGAATTTACATGTTTACTGATAGAACTTCAGCCGTACCTCACTTAATCCCTAAACCTTACCCACCCATGTTGCAGGTGCTTCTCACCCAAACACTGAACCATTCTCAGAAGCTCAGTGACACTTCTAATAACTCTGCATCTGTTGAATCCCATGACAGTGGATAGAAAAGTCAGCTATTCAACCTCGATGTACTCGTGAGGTGGCTGTGTGCTGCAGCAGATCGCTAAGTCAACAGGAAGATCCAGGCACAACCAAACTCAACACCACCCCCAGGGACAGGCTGCAACCTGTGATGATCAAGAGCACAATGTGTGGATAAGCCAGCCATTTGAAGACAGGTTTTCATTTACTTAAAGAAGGTAAATGCTCAAGCAGTGAAGCTCTGTGCATGGTGTTAGATAAGCACTCTTTGATTAGGGTTTTAGTCACAGAATGGATTAAATGGATTTAAATTAACTACAAAGAAAAGTATTTAACGTGTTGTGTTGAACAAAATTCTCATCAGGACTCCCACTGTGCACTTTTGGTCAATCTGGTAAATTAACATAGGATAGTAAAGCTTTACTAATTTTAAGTTCTTGCTTGTGTGTTAAACTATGTACTGCGTGCAGAGAAAACATCCCACCAGTAAAGCATCCCTAGACAGAGATGCCAGGAATTGAACCAAAAACCCTGTGATTGGTAGATGACTGCTCTACCTCCTGAGCCACAGCCACCCTAATTGTAAATTAGCCATTTTCTTCCTCATAGTAAGGGCTGCTCTGGCAGCTCTGTCTCTGACAGAATCAGACAAGCCTGTAGCTACAGAGGAAGATGAACTGTGCGACTTCAATATAGGTCACCACTATCAGGAAGATTCTGTCCAGGGCACAAAACTCTGTATGTAGTAGTTGCTAGTGTGTATACTAAAGGATCGTAGTTTCAGTCAGAAAACATAGATACAGACAGATTTGTGACCTAAAATAAAAATTAAACATTTTTCTCTTCACTGCTAATTTTATACATTTTAGACACGAAATTTTAATATATATTAATATAACATATTTTCAAGCACAAAGAAGAAATGAAACTGTTTCCAAACAGTTTTGGCTGCTAAAGTCCTTCTCCAATCATAACTGTTTTTGATGACAAATGGGGGAAGACACCCTGTCCTGTTTTAATTATTGTCACATGCTGTATTTGTAGAGATGGTGTAATACACAGGAATCACTAGTAGTACACAAATGAATAAGCAGTGCTGCTATACAAATCAGACTGTCTCTACAGGTAGCATTGCACAGCAATTTAGTAACTGAGCTGATGCTAATAATCAAATAGATCAAAATGCACATACTCAGGTGGTATTCATCAAAATTCTATAAGTGCAACATAATTTGTCACAAGTCTGCACAGTAAAGAGGGTATGTGTCACTGACTTATATTAAACAAATGTCTCAAAATAAAAAAAGACTGAAGGTAAGGGTAAGAACAAACAACCAACATATCACATCAGAGCCAAAGTCAAACATCCCTTCAGAGATCAGATGATGAAGTGTGTTTGTTTCATTTGTCAGACCCTTAAATTGCTACAATAGCAAATGTGTCACCTGCATGATGATGGGATAAATCAAAGCCTCTTCAAGCATTCAAAATGTATTCAACTGTTCTGTGGGCTTGATCTGCCAAGCAGTTAAATCCTAGCTGAGTCATTCTGCTGTGTCTTAATTAATGAGGCCACTTTGGAGATTTATTCCTGAGACCAATTACAGCATATATGACTCTATGGCAAAATCAATCAATGCTGCTAATATGACATCATAAGTGACTAAGCAGCTCTCTCGAATGGCATTATGGCATCAGTAAGTACATAGCTGCAGAGTGTGAGCCAGATGAAATAACCAGAAATCAGAAACAGGTAGGCAACAAACAAGTAGGTGGCCACAGTTGTCAGTTGTTCAAGTTATCAAACATCATTTCCAAAAAAACAATAGTCTTGCAACAACATGGCAAATTAGGAATGAACTGACAAATGCTTTAATCTCATTATGTGGTTTTGTTGATTTAAACATCTTAACTATTAGATGGATTGTGATTACATTTTGCAGAGACATTCATGCGCCCTGGAGGATGAATCCTATTGTCTTTTGTGAATGTCTGACTCTTCCTTTAGTGCCATCATGTGGTTTATGTTTTGAACTTTAAGCTACAGTACAAATTGCAACTCAAACAAACACTAAAGTGAGACTTAAAGCAGTCTGCGCTCATCTCTGCCCAGTCCTCTCTCTCCCTGCTCTGCTGTGGTCAGTTGTTGTTGTGCACCTACATCCATCCATGTTCTGAACCTCATCATCTGCGTAGTGTTTGCGGTTGTGCTGGAGCCTATCCCAGCTATCATACAGGTGAGAGGTGGGGTACTGTCTAACTACAGTTCTTTAAAATAAAGGATCAAAACTTACTAGTCAACTTAAAATTCTCTGTTTGGTAAGAAGGGTGGGTCTCGCTAAACATCTTTAAACTGAGCTGGCACTGCTGCTTCAACAGCACCTCTTTAAGTTACATGTATCATGAGCATGGGAACATGCTTTTAGCAGGGTGACTGCTCAGGATACATGCTGGTGCACAATTAGAAAGTAGAACTAAAAGTTTAATTTTGTTTGTCTGTGTGTTTAGGTTTGACTTTTTCCTACATGGTTTCTATGTCTCTTATCACACATCCCTGTGTTCTAATTAAAAATGTAAAAAAGTAGCACGATACGATAACTTTATCAATTACATGTAGTACATGTACGATGTATGAAGCCTAGGAGGTGCCATAGGAGACGTTAAAAACTAAATCATGTACATGCATTACTAAACTGAAACTGCTCCTCTCAAGGTCAGTCTCTCTCTCTCTCTCTTTGAGAGCTCAAATAAAGTCAGCACACTGGACGTCTGTCTTTTATGCACTTAGCATTTTGAGACACAGCCACAAACATTACTGAGAGCATTTCAAAGGTTAGCCCAAACTAACTGTATCTGACTGTCATGTCATAAATCAGAACCATTTCCAGTCTTGTTGGACACATTTTATTCAGACAGATGTGTGTGAATATGTCCAAAATAGCCCCTCTGTACAGACGTCCCTTCATCCCCAATCAAACACCAATTACATGATGTGTGAATCACATAGGAGACATTATTGCTGGAGACGTGGAGCAAGTTACAGAGTGTCATTTACAGCATACAGAGTAACTCAATAAATGGTGACGATCCCTCTGTGGCGCATGTCCGTTATTACCATTAGGAGACACTCATCTCATTCCACTGCAGTGTGATGACAAGAGGGTTCAATAATGTTGATAACTTTCTTATTCTGTGACACATGAACATGAAATCAGAATAAGTCAAAGAGGTTAAACCCTATATACAAAAAGGTTTTATGTAATTCAATGAGGTCTCTTTGCGCTTCGCCTACAAAACCACAAACGTTCCCATTTGTTTGACGACTCCTTGGTGGGAACGAGGGAATCTGAGTCTTTGGTGAGGTATTCATGATGCTCAAATAATAAATCCCAATATTTTTTGCTTTCTTAGCTAGTACTAGATTGACTGGCTTTGGTGTGGACTGATGATTATCTGATGCAGCTATGGTGACGTTTCTGGGAAATTAGAACCATGTAAAAACTCCAGATTCTCCATTTGGATCAAATCTCCTCTTACTAGCCACTTCCTTCTCTACAAACATATCCCATCTACTCTCAAAGTTTAAAACCCTTTAACAAGTACATTTCAAGTGAGCTCACGGTGTATCAATCGACAGATTTAATGTGGATGCAGTTCAGGAGTAAATGTTTACTTTCGCACTTGATTTGAGGCTAAAATAAAGTTAAACTCTGTGGAGGGGAGATTACCCATGACCTGCCGTGAATTATGAAGAAGGCAGCGAATTCTGGAGAATGGTGACTTTCCTGACAGTCCTCCAGGCTGTTTTCTGTCTGACTAAACCCAGATATGTTTAAGCATTTTGGAGATTTGCATGCAAGAAAGAATTTTTAAAAAGATAAAAATGTCATTAGTTATAAAAATAAATAGTTGACTTTAGGACATGTAATCCATCATTACCCACATGCTGTGACTGAACCAAAAGTCAAAGTGAGCGATCACCAAATGTGCATACACTTGTTTAAAGCAAACCTCTCATTTCCAAAATGCAACCTTTGTGAGAGCTACAGTAAAAAATAACAAGCTTTGCCTTTGGCCTGATGACTCCGCATTTTTACACCATTCAACGAACTTTTCAAAGGGCTTTGTAACACCCAGAGGTTCAGAGAATTATACAGACAATCCTTTACATGAAAGGCTGTCAAGACAATCAACAGAATTAGAAGGAGAGCTTCAAAGCTGTCATGTGACAAAGGTAAAATCAATGCATATTGCATTTATACATAGTTGTGTCCTATTACTACCGCAAGCTAAACTTAAGTGTTTGCATGTGCTGAAGGATTGTACGCATCTGTATTTATTTCTGTGCCTGTAAACATATGAAGGTTGTAGTGTAGTTCAGAAAGAAACACTATTAATTCAGTACTTTATTATTACACTAAAAGCCTAATAAGTGCTTAAATATGTATACATACACTTATAGTATTTCATAGTAGTGGCCCTGCTCCTCACATGAAACCAGCCTTGTACCAAATATTCAGGGTACAAGGGTGTCTTCACTGAAATGATGAAACTCTGCAGCGCTCGCATGTCACAGAGATGCAGTGTCAGGATTGTTTCAAAATGGTGGACCCAAGTGCAAACCAGGACAATGCAGGTTTCAGCAAAAGAGTTAAACATAAATAACTAAAGAAAAAGTAACACAAAAAGGGTAAAGTCTCAAACTGAAAAAATCACTACAAAGGGAGGAAAACAACCAAACTACCAAAGATAAACAGAATTATAATTATGACATGGAGACTAAAGCAGGAGAAAACTAACTATGAGGAATCAAGGCAATAAACATGAACTAGGGAAACGAGACTTGGAAATAACATGGGAGGAAAAAAAAGAAAACTAAAACCTAAACATGAAAATTCAGGCCATAAAGAAAAGTGTAAATATCAAACCAGACCATAAACCAACTTACAACAGACAGGACAAGAAGGTAAGGTAGGTAGGTAGCAGGCAAGGTATAAAAGTCCAGGTGTGATAGGGAGTGCAATTCCAACAGCAGATAATGGTAAAGTCCAAAACAGGCACAACGAGACAGACAAGAATAAAACAACATGATGATCTGTGGCTGTGTGAAAGAGCAGGGCATTTATAGAGGTGAGCTTGATTAACTGACGGACTTCAGCTGGGGATGATGGAGTGACGAGTGTGTAGGAGGACTAGGCTTAGGAGGTGTGTCTAGGTGAGTATGTGTGTCTGTGAGTGTGTGGGCAGAAGAAGACAAAAACAAAGGGATACCAGTAAACCAGGAATATTAACGAAAAACAAAGAGGCAGATCATGACATGCAGACTATTTATAATGAAGGTCTCACGTGAGGTAAAAAAAAAAAAAAAAAAAATGCACAGGGAATTTCTTTACTTTTTTAATAATCAATTAATTGTGATAGTTATTTATCAAGGATAAGAATGTTGGCCCTGTTTTAACACAGAACTTTGAGGATGTCTATATAAAACTGTAATTGTAAATGGAATATTTTGTGTCAACGACAGTAATTTGAATCTCTTAGTGTTCTGGGAAAAAGGAGGGTATTTTGTTTGTTTCTACTGATCTTTTCAGACAATTACTCAGAAATGCTTGTCACTGCTTAATTGACCAATTCACTGCTTCTCAATGCTAAGGAAATGTAAACAGCAACATTTTAAATACAAGGCTTTATCACAGTTAAAAAAAAAAAAAAAAAAAAAAAATAAAAAAAAA
>OMLM01009610.1:34417-45067 GCA_900302695.1 Helostoma temminkii | reverse complement strand
GAGTGCATCTCTCTGGAGTGTGTGTGTGTGTGTGTGTGTGTGTGTGTGTGTGTGTGTGTGTGTGTGTGTGTGTGTGTGTGTGTGTGTGTGTGTGTGTGTGTTCAAACAGAGCTGTGAGTGCTTAATGAATTTACTTAGCTCTGATTGGAAATTAATTAAAACAGCCTCAAACAGACAGACGCCCACAGGGAGCCACTGGCAACACACTGACAGGCAGATTACTGTGCTCACAGGAGGGAGGGAGGAAGGGAGGAGGGAACAGAGTTTACATCTATCTGATGCACTTCCTATGACCCTGCATGCCACAGATTGTAGTAACCTTGCTTTGCTATAATTAGTGTACATTTTGAATTGGTCTGTCATAGAATCTTTTATATAGAGACCATTTCTCCACACTGAGATACTTACAAACACTGATGCGTGTGTGTGCAAGACAACCAGATGTGTAGTTGTGAGGACACGCAGTGCCTCATTGACATTTGATCAGATAACTGTGCAGGTTATGTAACGTATTAAACAATCAACAGGAGGACAACAAACACGTTAACACAACAGCAGTAGTCCACAAAGCAAGTTTTCTTCCTGTATTTGCTTTTTTGTTCCTGTGGCAGACGCATCTGACCAGTAAACGGAGCGGATGCTCTCATGTGATGGGTTTTGGTGCACTTGTGTAAAAAGAACCAAACCAGTTAAACTGCTTGTTTTGGTCAAAAGTCAAAGACGCTCAGTTTACTGTCACAGAGGGAAACCTAGCTCACAGTAGATTATCACTACACTGCACAGTAAATCATTTTAAGTTGTTCAGCTTGGAAGTTGAAGTTCACCCGGTACCTTAAAAGTATGACTTAACTTGAATAATTAATTTCATGAGTTTTGGAAATATAAGAACAGTGAATAGAATAGAACAAGTGCTGTTAAATCTGTTCAGTCACATAGACACTGTCACAATGTCAAGGACATTTTCAGTTTAAAGAAAAATATTGAAGTCATTTTGTACAAGACATCTTTATCTAGGTTTTAATTTATTTATTGTTATTGTTTTAAAATTTTATTTATGTTAAAGACATAAAAAAGTTCCCACCACCAATGTTTTCCTCAAACTACAATTAAAGTCTTTAGTACTTACAGTTTGGTAGTTTTGTTCCTTTAATACTTTAATGAGTTGAATGAACTCTCAGCAGTCAATTAATTAAACTCATCATTTCAAGACAGAACAGCTCTTGTTTATAAGTTGTAGATTGCTCTGAAACATTCCTTAAAAAGTTAACTAACCTAACAAGATATGCTTAGTTGATTCCACTACATTCAGGACAGAAAAAAGCCGTCATTGTACCTGGCACAGGCAGAAAACAGCTGTCCACTCAGTACAGTAATTCATGCAACTCGACCTCCAGAACCACTTAATAATTAAAGAAAACTGTGTGAGCCAGAAGCTGAACAAATGGCACTCAAAGAATGTGTTGAACACAAAAGACATAATATGCACTGTATAAACAACAGACACATTATGATATCGAAGGAATTCCTCAAGAGCAACCATGTCAGTCTCCATGAGTCATTTTTTTTAAACAGTCCTTTATGTCTCTGTTTTTAAAAATCCAGCTTTATTCACTGTATCATTTTTGTCCTGTGAAAAAAGAAAATTACTACAGTCTTGGAAAATAAGGGAAGCAGCCTTGATCTATGGTACAACACAGTTTCAGAGTACATCCAGCTGACTTTAAAAGGTTTCATAAGCCAAAGATTCTCAAACCACAAGGACCAAGTTGCCATTCAGTTTGTGCTATTAACGGGCTATTTAATTAATTACAGCAATTTAGTCTGGTGCATTCATAGAGTTAGAGGACTTGCAGGAGACACATTTAAATAACAGTGATTAAAATAGATCAAAGCCTGAAATATGCTGACTTTTGTCATTGGTGTTACTGTAATTATTAGGGCTGAATTTACAAAGTTCTTCTGGATTATGTGATGTGATCAAAAGCTGAATAACTACTAAATAGACTTGAGGTGAGGCTGCCATGACTTTGAATTTTCAGTTTGTGCTTTTAAGCCAATATGAACAAGAAGTCGTAAAAAATATTTTCTGAAACAAACTGCGAGCTCAGCAGTTACATATTATCTATTAGCAATCAGGTGAGACTTCAGCTCCTGTTTTACCTTGCCAATACATCGCTGTGCTGTATAAAAACGTACCAAACCAGCACAGTGGCCTTCTTTAAGCTGTCTCAAGAGGTAGTGTCTGAGGCAAGGTGAGTTTGTCCCACTGTCTGTGTAAAAGACCCGCTGCAGTGTCAGGTGTCTGGGGAAAGGAGTGTGAAATCTTGGTGACATTTTATTGTGAGACCAGCTACTGAGGTTGTTTCTCCTGGGAGACTCATACACTGAAGGAGAATCGGCAATAACAACGCGATTCAAACTGAAGTAGAGCTGCTGTACAGTCTGTACAGTTCCTAGTCTATTGTTCTAACAGAAAATGTCATTCCATGACATCATGATGACATAACATCTGCAAATGTGGGGAAAACTCCCATGATTCCCATGTAAGCCACTTTATTAAGGTTGTGTTTCACATGATGTACTTTATGCAGTATGCATAAAAGTAACCACTGTTCATGTGTCTGAACCTCTGTGCTCTGCATCTGGTCCAGGAAGTGTTAACCAGTCCAGCTCTCTCAGGCAGATAATGATGTTAAAGACTAATTGACGAGCACTTTAAATAAGTCCTAATTAGAGCACGGCTGGTAATAATTGGGCAGGCGGTCTGAGCACTAATTATCGTTTTTAAAGAAAAAAAGTCTAGGGTGTGTGTGTGTGTGTGTGTGTGTGTGTGTGTTACCATGTGGATGAATGATCTCTACAGGGGGGCTGATGAAGCCCATACTTTCAAGAAGCAGACAGAGAGAGAGAGTGAGTGGGGGAGAGAGGTACAGGGACAGTGGAGCAGAGCGAAAGAGGCGAGATAAGCCATGGCCCCTCCTCGTCCTTTTGTGATGGAGTGTGGTCTGCGGGTGGCCTCTCTGCTGGGAGGGACAGGGTGCAGGGCAAGTGTGTGTCTGCCTGTGTGCACACACATATGTTAATGTGTGTGTGTGTGTGTGTGTGTGTGTGTGCACAAGTTTGACTCTAAACCATCCTTGTGAGGACATTTTGGCCAGTCACCTAAACTTAAAGTTTGTTTAAAGGGATAAGACTTATTTGTAGGGGTATGGTTAGAATTAAGTTTAGGTTGGGATTAAGAATTTCGTTGAGACATCAGTGTTGGAGTAAGAGGTGAGGCAATACATTGCCAATGAGTGTCTTCACAATTATAGAAAGACGTGTGTTACTCCTAACAACTAATTGATTGTGTAGCTTCTCTCTCTCCTTCTGTCTTCTTCTTCTCCTCTGTGCCTCTAATTGTTTGTGTTAAGAGGCGTCCAGAAAACAGCAGTAATACATTTCACACCTGCTGCAGAGACACATTAGTAACACACTCAAACGACTTGTTTGCCTCGCTCTCCCTCCCTGCTGTCCTCTCTTCATTGTTTACTGCTCGTCCTTTCAGCCCGCGACCCAGGTGTGCTGGTCCCCTCTGGTTCTCAGCCTCTCAGCTCAGCAGCATATTAAAAATCCAGTTAAGATTGTATGTATTAGAGTAGGTTTGAGTGCATATCAAGGGTTGGTATTGATTTTGATTATGAATATACGCATAGAATACAGAACATCATATTCAACCACAGGTATTAATATATAAGGTTAAACAGAAAACATACAACACATTTTCAACAATGTTAAATGAACATGATTAACTTGATACATAAATCAGAGGTTTTTAAGATTCAAATATACCTGTATTAAGTGGCAGGTCTACAAAATATGAAATATGAAATGCAACATAGTTACATGGATAAGAAAAGTTCTGGCCTGTGGTAGACTAGACAGTGTCAGTGTGTAGGAATACACTCTGCTGTATAGTTGAATTACGTTCACAGTGACACTAATGTAGCGAAGTGTCAGATATTATAAGACAGGTTAATATGGCATTTACATTTTAATGCTGTCACCTGGCATTGTCATCACTGCAGTGTGTTAGCACGCTAACATTTGTGCCAAAGGCAAAGTACAACTGAGGCTGAAGTTTTTCAGATACTTGCTCATAAACTAAAGTATCGGTCAAATAGCGATTGTGGTACTAAAGGAACTAGTCACAATCCATTTAGTGGTTGTTGAGTCTGTACAAATGTTCACTGTAAATCCATCTTGTAAATATTCAGTTTGGACCAAACTTACAGACCAGCTTACAATAAAATAGAAGAAGGTTGTACAGCTAAAGACTTTAAGTTTCCTGTTAAGCCTGTTCTGACTGGACGTGCTTTCACATTATCTTTGAACACAGTAGGTAGGTGTAGTCCTGCTCAAAGGCTGCTGAGTGAGTCTGCTGATCAAGTCCAACAACTTATGGTGTCCTCCTGGTTTTAGACACAGCAGGATTCATAACGTATTTATAATTGAAAATTACTTTAAATACTAATTAAAGGCATGACACAGCCAGACAGCTTTAAAATTGGCTGTCTGGTTTGAACATGCCAGCAGTATAGTTGTTGGTCTCTAATTGCTGGTTAATTAATTAAATATCTAGTGGATTAGAGGAATTATGGGCAATTGTCCTTAACAACCCATAATGAGGTCTTGATTAGTGTCTTCAGCCATATCCTGTGGCTAAAATGATACTTCAATTAGTGATGGAAAGCTCATGAAGAGAGAGCGGTGGAGGATGAGAGGTCATGATCGACAGCACTCAGGAAGCAGATTTTAAAGCAGTTACTTCAGCCAAATGAGGAAAAGAAAGTTATAGAAAGAAGTTAGTAGAAACCTTAGGTGAGCAGCATTGTGGCTGCTGGGTTGTTTAAATCCACTCAGACATCTAGTGTACATCAGAACTGACCAGTTCACCATAGATATACACATTCAGATAGAATAATAAAAACATGTTAGTGGAGGAGCAGGATTTCTAAGCTACCACATAACTTTATTTCCTACTAATAGCAAATGTCTAAACTATTTATTACTATTATTGCCTTCATAACTAAGATGTGATGAGTTGTATTGTCGTAACACCTGTGGTGGTGTGCAGATGTGTGATAAGATTGGTGCATGATAACTTCTCAGATTTGCAGTGTGACACAATCAGTAAAGTTTGACTTGCTTCGGCTGTTCTTCATATCCACTTGTCTAATGAGTATTGGAGCAGGCTTCATGGTGTTTGTACAAACATTTGTAGTAACCTGTGGTACGACAACTGAGATTTAACTATAAACACAACCAGGTGCAAGTGTGTCTTTATAAATCGAATGAAAACTCATTGGATACTGGGTTTTACCGCTGGTGGCTGGGGGTTGGGTGTGGGGTCCCCATATTTCACGTCTCTGACACTATGACAGGAAGATTTCCTCAGCCTCTGCAGCCTTGTCAGACGCATAAATGTTGTAGATGTCCCATCATACACACACACACACACACACACACACACACACACACACACACACACACACACACACACACACACACACACACACACAGGCTGTGTGGAGATAGGGAGGTGCCTGACATTTGTGGTGCCTTGGGTGAGGACATGGCCTTTTCTTCTCATTTCTCCTGGCCTATCACCCAGACTGAAAGGGGAAAGGAAGATAAGGCCTTTTGTTTAGCTTGACAGTGGCCTACTGATACTGCTATGGCAGAAGATTTTATGTGTGTGTGTGTGTGTTGGGTCTATCCCACCCCTGTAAAACAGGGAACCCCTCAGATATTTTATAAGAAGAGGAGGATGTCTGAGGATCTCGCTCATATATGAATATACACACATGATCACAGAGCTGACATACATTGTAACAATAGTTTAGATTTTTTGTCTTACAACCACTCAGTTTATTAAGGCATTCAATTATTAGCCGATACCTACTTGACTGACAAGACATCTAGCTTTAGATCCAGTGTTTGTGTAGTTTTTTTCATTCATTCAATATGTCAGAACCTTGGATCTGAGGGTTTGTATAAAAATATGGCTGCAAGTATTTTGACTATTTCCAAGATCAAGAATTAACTTTCATGTTTACTTCCTGTATTGTTTCAGAGAACAATAATTGTTTGCACAGTGTGGATGAGATTTTACCATCGTTAGTGACCATTTTCACAAAGTCTGCCACAAGCCAGAAGCCCCACTCCTTGTATAGGCACTATTCATTTGTTGTCTTGACTTGCAGTGCCTCACTAACAGGACTAGCAGTTGCACAATCAAACTTCTCCAGATCCCAAATGCATCAGCACATCTCATTTTTGCTCATTTAAAAAGGACGCACATCAACACCAGGTTTTAGGGCTCTGAACCTTCCCCACAGAACTCAACAGTACCTGCCAATGGATTTCATCTGGGGTGAAGCTCTTTAGCTCAGTGGCTCTGTGCAGTCTAGCAGATGTAGTAAATATCACAGATACCGTTGCTGATAAGTCGTTGTAGGAAGGAGGTTAGGGTGAATTTTTTTTTTCTCTTCCTAAACCAAGCAACATAGCAGCACATAATACTACAATATAATAACCTACAGAGACTGCTAGCACATACTGGGCCACATCTATGGTGGTGATTGAAAGGCAAGATAACATCTGAAGCAGGTGACCATTTCTTCTGTTGGCACTTTGCTTTAAATCCTTCTTCATGAGTTTTTATACCTCACTTGTAAGTTGCTGTGGATACTTTAATATAATGTTGGTAACGCAACTGAGCAATGTACGTTGTGGTGAAAGGTGGGAAAAATCTAGTACATTAAAATAGACTTAAAACAAGTCATGTTTTCTGGGGTGATTTTTCCTGTAAAGAAAGGTGACAAAAGCTTTGCTGTAAGTAACTGTGGTGCTGGAAGGAGAGTTCCCCCCTTTTATCTGTCTTTTAGTATCGTGGCTGAAGTGACAGTGATTGACAAGTGACAGCAAGCACATGACTGCTGCCGAGTGAGTTTGTGTTGAAAAGTCTGAACAATGTTGCTCAGTCTGCAGAGTTAACATGTTTGATTCAGTATAGAAGAAACTAGTATTGCATCGCTGGGACACCACCTTAGCCACATGTCATCCCACATTCAATAAGACAGCAAGATGTTAAATTGTTCTGAGTAAATGGTGTTAAGATAGTGTCAGGTGGGACGGGGAATGCACTCATTTAAGATGGTATCACTCCCAGAAAATGGAGCAGCAGCCAAATACAGGAGGATTGATAATTTTGTCAAATTGCCTGTAGCACTTTGAGGCCTCACCATCAGCTGCCAAACATCTTTAAGAAGATCCTGGTATAATATATGAAGCCATCTTCATAATGTATCAGAATTGAATGGCTGGGATGCCACTTAAAGTAGTGGTAGTGTAATTGGTACTCAAAAATCTTAATAGTATCATATATGTTGAGCTGGCCTTTTAAACAGATCTATTGTACCATCTTACCTTGATCTATCTATCTGTGACTGAGTCTCTCTCCCTAACACACACACACACACACACACACACACACACACAGATAATGCATTCAAGCCATCATTTCATCTCAGAATTCCCAAGTGTACTGGGACACCACATGCTATAATGATCCTCTGCAAATGGCTTAGTTGGACCGCTAACTTGTGTAAATAGTGCAGGCAGAGACTAATGTACTGTCTTGTAATAGGGGGGAAATTACTTGTCTATTACAGCTAAACTCTCCGAGAGGGAAGGAGAGGAAGAAAGGAGGTAGATGAGGAGATAGGAGTAAAAAAAGGAAGATGATGAGATTGATGAGGAAGATGAAAGGGAAGCTATGGAGGAACTGAAGATAAAAAGTTTCTCTTCTTTCAGTGTGTGAGAGAGAAAGAGAGAGAGGGGAAACTTTTGATGTTGACAAAGTCTAATGGAAGCAGGTTATTGGTCTTGTGATAAAACATGGTTGTGATGAACAGAATATTTATGCATAAAATTATAAGCCGACGCAGGATGTCTGTTTTTCTGTGGCCTCTTCCTCTTGGTTTGAGTAAACAAACTGTGACTGACTTAAACCAAAAGTTCATTTTTAGTTAATTATCAGTATTTAATGGATCTGTAGTGGACAGTATTGGGTGTCTATACATTATTACTGTGTATTAATGGAAGTTTCCATAAAAGATGTTAACATCACTGTTAATTAAACAGTTGCAAAGAGCCGTTCATGGTGTTTTGATTAACTTTGGTATCATTCTGTAGCTTTGTAAATGTCCTTTTCAAATCTGGATTTTGTTTGCTGACAAAATTCATGTTTTATAATACCAACCCCATGTTTTGTCATCCTTGTTTAAAGAAATTAATTGAAAATCTCCGCAGAGCGGGTGGTAATGCACGCTAATTTCTTTCAGCTGTTGGCGAAACGAAATTGTTTCGCATTCGCATAATGTGCTTGTGTGAATAGACAGTTTAGATCACTGTTTGTTAACAATATTTGTTTGCTTAGTTATTGTATTCATGGAGACAAATATGAGGCATGTCTTTTTATGCAGCCTCATTTCTTGTTAGTAGTTTGCTATTATGATAACAAGCATCCATTTGATGTCAGCAGGCCTTTTATCTTCAAATGAGCCATTTAAATGTCATTACACTGTGTGTGTGCGCACGCACAAGATCATTACATTTACAAGGCCCATTCACATCTCGTCAATTTTTCCTACAATGAGAAATTACCAGAATTCACTGTCTCTGATGCTGCAACAGTAACAAAATTCAGCTTTAATATTAGTTATTGCTCAGTGACATACATTCACCCTCCTCAGTTGTTTATACTGTGTAAACAGGTCAGAGCATAATGATGCAGGAAATTATTAGCTCCTTTAGCAGACATACTTTTTTTTTATGTTGAACATGATACATTCTGCTCATACCTTCACTAACATATTAGAATCTGCCAGTTTTCATGCTAAAAACTAGTTGATTGTAATGATTGGCTGCACTGCTCTGTATGATAGGCAGCGATACTTACAGTATTTTTACTTACCTGTGCTGCTCCACATAGAGGGATAAACGTATTTTCCTCTGAAATGCAGTGGACAGGGACATGAAATAAAAGCATTATAATAATAAAGCAGCTGGGAATTGTATTTGTGGTTGTTTATTGTAAATGTACTCCGTTATAACCTGCTGTGATACCAGTGTTGCAGAGGAGCTCTGCACAGACAGCTGACAGTGGACTGTGCTGTGCTTTTTACAGAAAACTTGATATTGGCTCCATGTCCTGTTGTGGCCTAACCTTGATGGATAGAGTGTCATCTCCATCTCTTTGCTGGAGTGGCAGATAAGCTATAGTGCAGTCCTCCCAGTGCACTGCTGGTAATTTAGGAAATCCTTACTGGCAGGTTGAGATGACAAGGCCACTGTCTTTGTGGCAGTGCTCTGTAATTTGCTTGTTTTCCGCTCCACCATGGAGCTGACACACTGCAGGAGCAGGCAAGCCCAGGAGCACTTCTCTCTCTCACTTCCCCTCTCTCTCTTTCTTTTGCTCGTTCACCCATCTGCTGAGGGTATGTGGCTCTCTGCTATTGTTGTTATTGTGTTATTCAGTTCAGCTCTGTGGCCTCTGAGTTAAAAAGGAAAAACACAGGCTGCAGCCTCCACAGAAATCAGAGCCTAATGTCTTACAACAATGACATGTACTGTGCTGTACTGTACTGTATTGTGAAAGCACAATACTCAGTTTGGAGTGCAGGAATTTTTTAAGTGTGAATTACGAACTTTGCACACATCTATAAAAAAATACAAGTGATAGTAAAATTTGCCTTTACCTGTAACTACCAATCTTTAGTATCTTGCGATATTTGTCCTAATACATTGATGTGACAGAACAGGTCTTCCATCTGTCACGTGAAAAAATACCAGAAACAGAATTTGGCACAAGCGTCCTTTATTTCTTCTAATAACTCATACTTTTCATAAGTACTGTGTATATATCAACAAGTTAGTGCAGCCCACATCTGTCACATTAAAGCCTCATGGGGAATTTCTGTCTGGCATTAATTTACCTGATTAATTTTTCTGAGCTGAGTGTACAATTTATGGTAAATACTACTAATATATGAATACATGCTTATTATACACTTTTCTACTAGTTGAACTTTTACTTGAATATTAAGTGTTTCTTCATATGGACAGCGTATTGTTTGCCTCTACATTTCCTAAGCTGTTTGTAAAATAGATTTCTGCTTTATCTGGATGGAACATTTTCCAAATCCTGAAACTGTTTGTATCTTTTGTTTGTAATGTCATTTGCTTGCTCGGGTGTTTGAATATGGATTCACCTTTAGTGCATGAGTGTAAATGCGATGCAGTTGCTAAACATATAAGGAAGAGAACATAGGTCTTTATATTTTTTTCTAATTCATGAAGACCTTTATGAGTAAAAGTATAATGTAGTTATAGCATTTTCCTCTCTGGTGTCTGGGAGCATTGTGAGGAATTCCCTTCTGTCATGGTGCACAGCTTTTCCCTCTCCATCTACTTTCATTAGTCTCTGAATCAAACTATTCACTTTGAATTGTAATTGTAGTGTGTACAGGTGTGTGTGTGTGCGTGCGTGCGTGCGTGCGTGTGTGTGTGTGTGTGTGTGTGTGTGTGTGTGTGTGTGTGTGTGTG
>OMLM01009610.1:0-13571 GCA_900302695.1 Helostoma temminkii | reverse complement strand
TTGTGGTTTCAAGGAGAGTGGCTTAAAAAATATAGTCCAACAAACACCCATATTAAAAACAAACATGTAATCAGGGTGTTTTGAACAAACTGTTCAAGTGCACTATGACATTTCTGTTATGCAATTTCTTTCTAACTTATTGTCCTTCAATAAGTTTGTATTCAGCTTTAACACAGTGTTCAGTTTTGGAATTTCTCAGGTCTGTTCATGCCCACCTGCATCTTCACTTTAATACATTGTGTGATCACACATTTAGAGATGACAGTCAGTGTAGCTGTTCACCCTATCGCTTTGGCCTTTGTGCTAAGCTAAACTATCTTTGTCCAGACTGTGGATCCATACTTAAACACGAGATTGAAACACTCTTGGAAACAAAGTAGATTTCCATAAATTGAATTGAAAAGCATTGAGGTATGACTATAAAAGTGCCCATTCTTATACTTAAAAAAATGACAATGACAGTGCATCAGCTCACTCCTCCATCCCCTACCTTCCATCTCCTCTTGTATCCTATCCAATCATCTCTTCCTTTTCAGTACTTCAGCTTACCTCTGCTCTCACCACTAACAAAACCACTGATTCAAACACACACACACACACACAAAGATGCAAACACAAACATGTGCTGTAATCATATTTCTTCCTATCTAGAAGCAATCAGTGATAGTGTTGGCTGCTCTAGAGCGCCTTCAAAATACCGGCAGAGAGGGATGCAGCACATTCTCTAATTAAATAAAGTGTGTGTGCGTGTGTCACGTCTAAGACTAGATTTTAGGGTTAGAATTAGGGTTTGGTTAGTGTTAGGAATACATTATGTTAATAAGTGCTCTTGCAGGTATACTGAGGCATGACTGTGAGCATTTGTGTGTGTTTATTGGCCTGCACAGTGGGTGTTGATGGACGGGGAAGGGACGAATGAAATGTAGCTGTATCACCATAGATTGACTCAAAGAGCTCAGCAAAGTGTCAAAGGTAAAACCAGGATTACCTCTAATTTGTTAGTGTCCTCACCGCTTAAGTAAATAACAATCCAACCCTGACCATTTATTCTATAATAAAATTAATAAACTACCACACATGGTCAGAGAAAAACCTAGAGGTAACAACCAACTCTCTCCACACTATTTTTTAGATGTAAAAACCTGTCTCTCTGTTTCCTACTACTTTTACACCATTACTGACTGTGTCTGTTAGCAACATGTTAAGTGGCCACTAATTGTGAAAGTGCTTAGAGAGAAATCCTGTAAAAATTAGTTTACACTATACCGAGGGTTTAATTTTTGCACACATTATGCAGATGGAAAGATTTCAGTAATGATCATATAAAGAAAGAATAAATCCATAGATATTTTAGTCTGGGTTTCCACTGTTAGACATGCTCTAAGTATGACATATCTGTATGAGGAAAAAATGGTCTTGAAGCTCTAGTGCGACTGTACAGTTGTCTGCCTGAAGTCTGGGCTGTCTGGCAGACAGGCCGAACCCATTAGCAAGCCTCTGTTAGCGATCGTCTTGTAAACCAAGAGCCCAGGCATTCATTAGCCATCAATCAAAGGAAGAGGTGTGATGATTAAATGAGTGCAAATGCTTAACAGTGTTTGGTACACCAGGCCACTTTACTCTTGACACTTGAAAATGGGGGGAAATGGATGGAAGAAAGATGATTTTAGCCTCCATGTAGATGTCTTGAACTGGTTGAAACTGGATGGCTGCAGCTGCTAAGTTTATTCATAGATAAATAGATCTCGAAGTCAAAGCTTGATGCCTCCAAAAGCTCACTAACACTGGCTTTCAGTAATCGTTGATCAGGAATTTATACATTGTTCCTACTAAACAGCTCAGTAGCATTAAAAGCTGAAGTACATTAGAGACAAATGGAAGCTTTAAGGAGACTCCTGCAGTATTACTAAATCTACAAAAAAATCCATTTTAAATGTAGTTTAAAAGCTTTTACTACTTTAGTTATAGTTATGTTATATATATATATTATGTTTTGACGTTTAAGTTTAATTCAAATTGTAAGTAGTTTTTTGTAGTTTAAGAAATTTAAGCTTTTTTTTTGTTTTTTGGTATTTAACATAAGTTCTAAGTTTTATATGGTAGTTTGTAAACATCACTTTAATTCCAGTTAGCTAGGGCAAAATGATTTAGACTCTCCCTACCTTAATCTATGACTGCATTGCTGAGTTTACAAGACTCCCTACTGGGAGTTTTCTGCCCTCACACCTGCAGCCTGTAGTTTGTTTAAATCAAACTCAAGTTTATTTTCCCTCTTGGTACAGTTAATTTTGTCTGGGGAGAACAGAGTAATCGCACTTGGGTGTGCACCACAACAATTGAACTGAGACACACTGAGACCCCCCAAAAGAGGTGATCCTGATCCAAATTATTCCCCCTGTGAGAAAACGTACCGAACCAAAGCAGGACAAAAAGCTTTAAATTTCATGATTTGAGGGCACTGGGTTATATGTTGATTTTATTTTTTTGTTCACCTAAAACATGATGCAGGATTAATCACAAATGTGGAGTCATGAGGATGTGTTGACATTTGGTTGGACGACTGTAAGTGGTAATAAACAATCAATAGGAGAACAACCAACCCAACTCGCATAGTTCCGTCTCTTCATCTGACCTCAGACAGTAACATTATGCGATACTAACCTGTAAATTTGTCTGTTGACAAGTGGCCTTTGTGCCGTCTGAATATTTATCTGAAATGCCTTTGCATTTCTGTCGTGCATTGTCCAGTTAGGTGAATTAAAAAATAAAAAAAGTCAAAAGATCAAAAACACAAGTTCAAAATCAGTAACATGCAGTGGACACAACACTGAGGAGATGTTTGCCTAAAAACTTATTTCATTACTTTTTAAAAAGGAAGGAACATTAAGCTTTACCCATATAATCATATAATACGTCTGCAGAACTGGTGGCTTAATCCACTTTAATATTTTACAATTTATATTTTTCCTTTACACTTACAAAATGTTCCAATTTCAGTTGTATATTTTGTAAATGACTATTTTCATTATCAACTACGTTTCACAGTCGTATCTAGATTTGAAGGATGGCAATACAGATTTTCTGAACATTTAACATGACACATCGTGACAGATCATAGCGTAATGTTGTATACATACTGTACGCATGTGTATGTTTGTTCACTCAGTGCTGCTGAGCTCCACTAGAACTGACAGCTTGCTGTGTCAGAGAGCCTTAAACAAACCCAGTGAGTCAGCTGCACAGGAGAAATGCCTTTGATTCTGTTTGTGCGTGCGTGTATTCACGGCTTGTTGGAATAGAGATTTCAGTCTTACTAGCATCCTGTATGTTTTATCTTCTGCTCTGTCCAGATGTGTTTGTTGAAAAGTGTTGGTGACAACAAACGTAACCAGTTTACATGATCAGTTCAGTTCTGTGTCCTCTTCTTCGTATTTATATTATTATATATAACAGTTTAACCAGATATTAATATTTGACATGATGTTGGATATGTTGGTTCTTCCAAAGTCAGGCCAACTTTGTTGTGCTGGTAATATGGGCAGAAAATGAATTTTAATAATGAAGAATTTAATTTGAAGTGCTTGACTGAATCTGAATGGATACTTTGAAATTAAATGTAAGTTCTGTAACTGAATCTGAATGTAATATTATGAAATTGAATTCATTTGCTCTGAAAGTGTATTTGATCCTTAGTGAAGATTAAACTGTCTACGACATTACAAATTCAGTTTTCGCATTTTAAATTTAAATGTTGTAATTCAGATTCAGCTTACCAATACGCACATCCGGGTCACTGAGGAAGAGCAATCAAGTGCAGATTTTCCTTTTTACCCGATCGAGCTCAGTCCAAACTTTCTTTTGCAGCATGTCCCATGATGTCAGGCTGGATTCACAGCTTTGTATAAATGTATAAAATTCATAAGAAGAGGTTTTATGTAAGCATGTGACAGCATTAACTGCAGCAATACGATTTGGAAAGAGTGCACGCTTACATGAACTAATGACTTTGTCTCTGTTAACGTCAGTAGGATAACTACATAGCTAGCTAGGCATATGAATTTCAGTTTTATTCCTTTCACTCATTTACATGTTTAAAGCAGTGCTTGAACTAAATTTCAACACTGTGGGCTCAGAAAAGTTTTTAACAATATTGTTAAAATAATGTCATTACTATATTCAGATAAATAATTTAAGTGTTGCAATACTATGTTAAATGTATGTAATACTATGACCAAGTTCACATGGGTTTTGGTGCTGTAGCTAATGTGCAGTAGTGTTAAAACAGTAATAAATAAGTGCACTAACAGGAGAGTTGGGATAATTTAGCAGATGGCTGCATTGTTTTGAAGTTTATTCCATGTTAAGATCAAACCTCTAAATTTACAGGCTATGACAGAACAGCTGGTTAGTTTCAGGAGGAAGGGGGTCCTTAGTCATAGCATCTAATCATACACTAAAGCCTGAACAGAATTTAAGTCTATTGCTATAATAATTAATTTTTGACTATCCATTTGTTGCTGACCTGACTCTGAATGTGTGCCATCATGTGCTTCAGCTGACAGTTGATAATACCGATCCACTAAATCCACACACAGGCGCACAGACGTGTTTTTAAAAAGAAATCATCCACAGGTTCTGACCAGTCATGGTACAGGTATTATTGAGAGCAAAGTCAGGCGCAAAAAAAAGAAAAAAGAAATCAGTCAACAAAACCTCTGACTTGGATATATGCTGTGTTTTATTATTTAGGTACAATATTAGCTGGGGAGCCGCTCTCATGTGTGTGTTTTGTGCAAAAACTGGACAGAAATAAACGAGGGTTTTCAAAGAGCATCTGCATAGCGGATCCATCCTTTTAGAATGCTCTAACTCTAGTGATTTTTTTCACATAATGACAAATGTGTACACTAAACACATGTACATACATGTGTATATTAAGCCTCTTCTTATGCATTTTATGCATTTATACAAAGCTGTGAATCAGGCCTTGTCATGGGACATCCTGCAGCTCGCAGTCCTGACTGCGCCGTTTCAAATCATGTAAAAGAAATCTGCACTTGATTGCTCTTCCTCAGTGACCTGGATGTGCGTCTTGGTAAACTGAATCTATGTATAGACTAGTTTTCTGTTTGTTTGTTTTAATATACTTGCACCAAGGGATTGCACCAATCTTGTTGTTACTATAGTAAATTGAAAATAAAGATACAGTATTTTATTGTATTCTAAAAACAAAACCCATTTATTTTTGAGCCTTAACAATTTTCACTGCCAACTGTTAATATAGACTGGGACCAGCTTGGTCTTGTCACAACCAAATCACGCTCAAAGTTAGCTCTACAGTCTTTAGGTGTGTGCCCACCTTGAATACAACCACCTGAGGTATCACCATCTGATAAAAAGTATGTGGTATGCACATACATACCACTTACTCAGAAAGTACACCAGTTGTTTTTTTTTACAGCACACAGTACTGTCAGAAATAAGGGATCTTAAAACTGACCCAAGAAATACGCTACTCATCTATAAACATTTCACAATTTGGGATTCACAAGGATTTATACTAACAGCACCATAACATTTAAATAAATCAAAAGGTACATTTATTATCCAATTGCTTTTTTAAAAAATCTATATAAATAAATAGGTGTAGACAAACTTAGCTCCACAGGTAGAAAGAGATTAAGAAGCTATTGTCCAAAAACATGACTGACAACACAGGTTAAGCTGAATCCTTAATGGGGATGGAGTTATATTTGTTAACTTGAGTGTCAGCCATGGGGTCACAGAGGGGCCTGACTGAAACTGATTTTGGGAAAAATTTAAAAATATATTTCCAAACTGTTATAGGCAGTTCTGACTATTAATACTAATAAGTTATGCCAGAAATGTCTCAGGGTTAACTAAGTAACTGGCTTGAATTAGACTGCGTGTAATATTACTTGCAAGGACCAGTACCTCAGGAAAAAATGCAAATTTGTAGAAAATGTATATTTGTGCAGATTATTAAAAAGGTCTTGTAATATTCTTCAGTAATGGTCTAGAGTTTAAACTTTAAATTTCCATTGAAATATATTGGGTTAAAAAGCACAAAAGCCTAATACAGTGAAAGCGTCACTCCTGTAAAAGTCAATTAGTGTTATCGAGCTGATAAAGGATCACAAAATTGCCACTTTATACACCATTTAGTAATATAACATAATAACACTATAGATTGATTTGCAAATCTGTGTGCTCCCCCAGCTGTTTCCCAAAACAAAACTTTATTAAACACGTCAAACACTAAACTTACTGCATGTTAAATGCTTCTTAATGAATAACAGTGTGAGCTGTCATACCTTAAAATTCACATTTATGCCTGCAATATTAGGGTGAAATTCCACAGCTTCATAAAATCCACAGCTGTGACAAGTTTCCTAATCCGATAATGTTTTCCCATAACTACTGTTGCCATTCATTCCGTTTTAGCCATAAAAATAACGCATTTATCTCCTCAAATCAGGCCGTTAAAGCTGTACCTCAGAAACTTCTGTACATGTCCCTCTCTGCTGGCAGCTTTACAGGCCTAAACACAAGCTTTTTACTCAGTGCAGTCGGGGAACAGCCTGCAGAACTGATAAATGCGTGAGGATCATTACCAGCTAACAGGAACATACCCTGACAGTAACTGAAAATTACATATACAGCAACTCTGCCAAGAATTCTACTTTTACAAGGTTAATTTCTCTTAGCTTTAAGTCAAAACTGTTAGAAATATGATAATTATTTTTACTTTTTAGGTCATAGTGGGTAGTGGAGTGCATTATATTAAGAGCTGTTTCTTAAAGTGTTTTGGCCCCCCTCAACTATTTTAAATGGTGGCCAAAACACTTTGATATAATGCACACCAGTATGACTCCAGTAACTGAACTGACACATGATTTTTCATATTAGAAGAACTCAAGCAAGGATTAGACAAGGTTACATTATTTTACTGTGGCAAAAGGCAAATAATCTCCTAGTACTGTATTTGCACATCTCACTGTTGAGGGTATAAACCAGTGACGGGGGCCATCAGAAGTGCAGCACTGTTTCCAGCATGTTCCCTTTGGTCTCAAACAGTGACCTGCAGTCCTCCCTGCAGTTGGGCCACATGATTGGTAAAAATCTAAAAAATAGTTGACTACAGTTAAAAACACGTGTTTTACATTTTTATACTTTCTAAGTCATGGATTTAAATAGTATACTGATCATTTTTTCTATGTGTTATTAACCATGTATTCATTCAGCTGAATTTTAAACCTTGTGTACTTCTTGAGGTCAGAGGAGGTGAGATGGTTCAGTATTACCCAGGAGCTAAAAAGTATTTTAAAAGGTTTAAATACCTGAAAATATTATTCACTATTAGTCAGTTTCATCTCTGGTCTGAAAGTGGGTAAAAAGTTTTTGTTTGTTGTTACTGTCTGCTCCATCAAAATGTTGTTTGTTTGTTGCAGGTATGGACATCAAAATATCAAATGCTAATGTTGGACAAGCTCTATGGAAAGATGGCAACACCCAGCAGCAGTGTTATAAGAATTCTTGGACACTGCAGACTTTCCCTGGTCTAGAGTGGAGATGGAAGTAGAGCTGCATCTGGCTGACTGACACCAGATACAAAGACATTGACACTCTATGGTAAAGGCCTATGTCACAACAAACAGCAAGTTTTATTTGCAACCTGTGGTTGTTGTGATTATTCCCCCTAAGACATACTTTGCTCTCTGACTAAACAGAGATGTTTGTGATATCCATGAACACACCAAACATGCAGTTATAAGAGACTGATATTACTAATGCTAACATCGCTAGTCCTGATTATAATGACAAATGCACTCATTATTCATCCTCAAAACTTTACTTACCCCAATGTACAGTGCAACATTAATGGGAATCTACAGTTTGCTCCATAAATAATTGAATTATTATAATTCTTTGGGCGATTTTCCACGCTGAATTTGAAATGAAACACTCAGGATGTGAGCGAAGTCAACACTTGAGGTCCTAAATAATAGAACTTATAGTAGTTGTTCACTAGAACTCAACATGAGGTCCAAAGAGGCATCTATGCAAAAAAAAAAACCAAATACCCCCCAGAGAGAAGCAAAATCCTTCTTAAAAAGAAGGAATCAAATGGCAGTTCAGTAACAGGCCTGGAAAACCACTGAAGTGTACGATCTCAGATCTGTCCATGTTGAACAAGAAACCCTTTTCACAACATCTAGTCTAGAACACTCTGAATGAAGTAGGTGAGTCACTGTCCAAGTCTGCAGTCAGGAGAAGGATTTGTGAATGTAAACACAGAGGCTTCACAACAAGATGCAAAACACTAGTAATGCAGAAGAACAAAAGTGCCAGAAAACATCTACAAATGGCTGAGCAGTTCTGGAGTAAGATTTTCTGGACAGATTAAATCAAAATTAACTTGTAGCAGAATGGTGGGAAAACAAATGCGAAGGAAAGGAACAGCTCATGATCTGTCAAACATGGTGGAGGTAGTGTTATGGTATGCGCATACATGGCTGCCAATGGAACAGGCTCGCTGGTGTTTTTATGATGTGACTGCTGACAGAAGTAGAAAGATGAATTGTGAGGTGTACAGGACTATAATCTCTGCTTACATTCAGCTGAATGCTACAAAACTGATAGGACAGCTCTTCACAGTGCAGATGTGTGATGAACCTAAACCTACTTAGAAAACAACTCAAGATTTTTTTTTTTCAAGGCAAAGTAACAAAATATTCTTCAATGGCCAGGTCAGTCAAGTAATCTCAATCTAAACAGCAGCTTTTCAGTTAGAATATGCAATAAGGCAAAACTGAAGGCAGAATAACACTAACAAGAAGCAACTGAAAGTGGCTGCATTGAAGGCCTGGCAAACATCTCCAGGGAGGAAACTCCCTTCACTTTGGTGATGTTCATAAGCTCCAGACTTCAGTCACTGACTGCAAATGATTTGTATCAAACCCTTAAAAATTATGTTTATATTTACTGTTATGGCATTTTGTCCGAATACATTTGGGCCCCAGAAAATGTAAGGCATTCCACCCAACATGACTGCAATTCCTAAGTGGAAAATACCATATTTTTGTGAAACATCTTAAAGTTTACACTTTAGTCACATCTTGATTGTTTCATTTCAAATCAATTCTGGTGGTGTATGAAAGCAAAATCATAAAAAACCTGTCATTGTCCAAATACTTCTGGATGTAACTGTAATCAACATGTAGATTATGTCTACATGTCACCCTAGCTTTGAACAGGTCACTACATTTTTCATGCTTTGCCTGTTGACTGTATGAGTCTGCAGCTACTAGGCCATCATGCATCACTCATGCAGTTTGTGGATGACAAATACTGCCTTAAAGCTTATTTCCTGCTGTATTAAACATATCTGCTCTGTAAATCCTGTGTCTTGTGTTCTTCTTTAACCACCAATCAAATCACATTGTTAACCAGTACCATCTGTACTATGGCAGACACACAGCCACAGACTCTAAACACACATCTTGTCCTGCCAATTCACATGTTGAAATAGCAACCAGACAAACATTCAGCAGGTAAAGTGTACTACTGCAGCCTCAATGGGCCCTTACCCCTTTCAAAAAATACTGTCACAACTGTGCCTGTGCCTGAGACAGGGTGCAAGTTTTAAGCAATTTTCCTGTTTGAAGGTCTGCCACATTAAAAAAAAAAAAAAAAGATTGAATAGTTAATGAAATACAGTTGTTTGTTTTTAAAAATAAAACTCAGGATCAGCTGGGATTTATGTCCTGGGGATGCACTAATAGGCTAGAGTTGCACCAACTTTCAGTCCACGATCAATCATTTGCTAACTTATGTGTGGGTGTGTTCACTGTCTGACACCAAGCTCGGTGTTACACAGCTAAACAGGACATCTGCTTTACAACAACTCAAGGCTGCAGTGTTCATCAATATGAATAATACACTTCTACACTTTTTCTTCTTTTTATGGTAAGAAAGTGCATTTGCATGACTTCTATATGGTCAGCAAATACACATATTTCAAATACGCATATTTCATCCCACTTTTTTAAACAAACTTTACAATGCAAAACTTCAGTGTAACTAAACAAAGACTATTGTAATCACAACATTTGGTTTCTGCCTTTTTTAATATACTTTATTCCACCAATGCCATTACCACTTTTATCTATAGCTACAACCCTCTAAACAGAACGTGCAAAGCACTGTCTGTCTATGGCTCATAAGTTACAGCACAGATTTACTTAGTGTCTTATTACCCTGCTGGAGCTCTGCCTGCCAGCTGCTGTCAAACAGACACCAAGACAATACTGGGAGGAAAATGAGCATTTCTGATATTAACCTAAATAATTTGGACTGCAAAAATTAATTTCAGTTGGACTTTAATCCTTTCAGGCTAAATACAGCTGTTTGTCCTACTATAATTCCAGTTATGTGACTCTCAGGCTCACTTAAAACTTAAAGTATGGATGCCTTTCACAATAACCAGGACTAATTGAGTGAAAGCATATATTTCAAAATTTTTGTGTTGAACTAAATTTTACTCTACATTTCTTACTTTAAGGTGATAATTAATAACACAGGCAAATAACATCAAACATTTTACAGTACAAGAATAGTAGACAACCAAAAGCACTCAAATGTTGCTTGGATCACTATGACAACGAGCGAAGAGACATTAGAATAAAGTGTAATAATTAATTTTGTTCATATGTGCCAGGGATGTTATGTTGTTTGACAGCAAGACAGACCAGTGGGCAGGACACTAGTGTGAGGATGATTCAGTTCTTCTGCCTTCACATAAAAGCTGATGATAGTGACAGACAGGATGGGACAGGTGTGTCCCCTTTTCTTCAGAACACAAGCCTCAACTTTAAAATGTCCACATGAAATACACGGTATTTCAAATCAAACATCCTAAAAAAGGGTCACTCTGGAAAACCGGATTCTCCTTATTAGCCATCAGCTGAATCCTTTATAAAAATGTCTCTTTAACAAGAGACTCTGAATTAATTTACTAAGCCTGAGAAAGTGAAATCAACAGATGAATAGACACTTCATTACAAAAGTGGAGTAAAGTATGTTCGCTGACAATATCTCATAATTTGAGCAATATGAAATATTGATCTCTGATTTGATTTCCCTCTCCAGTTACTCTGATTTTCCTGCGGCATTCCTCGTATTTCAAAGATACAGAGTGCTCGTCTGTGTGCTGGATGCAGAGAGAGAGAATAGGTTGTCGCACTGTCACAAATAGACCACACAAGCCACTCAACAGCACTATAGCCAACTGGTACAAGGGAGCGAGAGGAAAATCAAGCCATGCCAGAGTGCCAGTGTAGTTTAACAGCTCGCTGAGAGGCAGGCAGCACCTGACAGATGCCACTTGGGAGCATAATCCCAGAGGACTGAAAAGATCCTCCACATGACGGGAAGCCAGTGAAGCAGGAGAAGACTGGAATACCCAACAAACTGTAGTGTTAAATTAAATATGTCTCTCTCTCTTGCTGCGCCGCGCCAAAACACAGCCACGTGCACTGAAACATACATATTTCTACCAAGTGGCTTTTTGAAGAAATTAGTAATAAACAATAATCCAAGAAATTCTGGATTTCTTGGATTGACTAGTTTCAAACACTGAAATGTTTGTCTTGTAAATTAGAAAAGTGACTGTCTGTCAGTTTAGTAATCATGTAAATAATGCTGATAATGAAAATAATTAAATACAGTTGTAGTGTAGTAGTAGTAGTAGTGTCAGTATCTGTACTAATGGTGGTAAAGCATATTTATTAGCCAGACAGAATTAAATTTATATAATAAAAAAAAAAATTGCCAAGATAGTGTTTGTCAGAAAACAGCAGATCATGACGGACTTAAATAAAATATCTTTCAGGAAAATTGTTTTGCAGATTGTCCTTGCTCCTGTTCCTCTAACAGGGATCATGTCAGTAATCCAGGGCCTATAGCTGCAGGCCTGCAGCTTTACAGCAGCGGCATTAGTTTGTTAAAACTACAATATATAGAACATTTATCACAGGATTACTGGATTTTCATGTGGGTTCAATCTCTCCTTCTTTCTCTCGTGCTCACCACACAGCGCTGGTGAAACAAACAAAAGGGCCGCTCTGAAGCACGTGCTCTGGGTGTCAGTCACCTGTTTCCTAGCAACGAACACAACAGAAAAGCACCTGTGGCTCTGAATAGAGGCTGTGTAGCCCTCCGTTAGACAAAAACAGAGAAATTAAAACTAGAGGCTTTTATGAGCTTGATAGGTCAGAATTTAAAAGGAACATTCTCCAAATAATTCAGTCTTAAAATCATGTGCACACATGACAACTTATTATTTTATAGCCTGTTATCTTAATAGAAGACTAATAGAAACACCTACCTCAGCATGTACAGGAAACTAATCCATGTGAACATAGCAGCTCTATTTAAAATGTTAATATTTATAGTTTGATGCTTTACTTTCTGTACAGTAACTTGTGATGAACCATTAGACGATTTTACATGACCACTTCAGGCCTGTACTTGTTCATGCTCTTTCCTTATAATTAAACTTTCACTGTAATATTTGTTTCCCCTTTGATAATATGATTGATAATATATTAAAATGAAACCGTCAGAGCACAGGCGACACTACAGCTTGTGCGCGAACCGATGGGAATTAAAGTGTTTACCACGTTTTTCAGCTACACACACAAAACAGATGACAGGGAGTCATTTTTAGGTCTCGCGCTCGACGTCACCAGAACCTCGAGCCCCTGCATGCAAATCACGTCTGCGCTCGAGCCTCTCCATTGGCCGTCTCTCGCTCATTTAGCTGCTGTCAAAGCGCGCGGCCCGGGCACGCTCTGGTAACTTTTCCCAGTCCAGCTTCAGCCAAACTGAGCCCAAACAACCGGTTTCTATTGCTCTGAGCGATCGCGGATGACAGGAAAAAGGCGGAAAGGGGAAGTGCGCAGCAGGTTTAGCTCCGAGTGGATTCCATCCTGAGACTCCAGCACCTTTTCATCTCTGTCGCGCTCCGTTTCTGTCACTCTTTATCTCTCTTCCTCGGAGGTGAAGCTGCGCGGCCCAGCCTGAATGTTTCAGAGTGTTTGACTGCTCAGTGTTGTCCTACCAAGACGAGGTGAATGTACAGCATCATGATGGAAACGGACTTACATTCCCCCGTGGTTCCCCAGACCAACCCATCCAACCCGGGGGGACACCCGGGAGGAGGAGGCGGGGGGGCCGGAGGTAAAGTCCCCCAGGACAGAATCAAGAGACCCATGAACGCTTTCATGGTCTGGTCCCGGGGCCAGCGGAGGAAAATGGCCCAGGAGAACCCAAAGATGCACAACTCGGAGATCAGCAAGCGGCTGGGAGCAGAGTGGAAGCTGATGACCGAGGCGGAGAAGAGACCGTTCATCGACGAGGCGAAGCGGCTCCGGGCCATGCACATGAAGGAACACCCGGACTACAAGTACCGGCCACGGAGGAAGACCAAGACGCTGCTGAAGAAGGACAAATACTCGCTGGCCGGCGGGCTCCTCGGCTCCCCTGGG
>OMLM01009609.1:33626-60306 GCA_900302695.1 Helostoma temminkii | reverse complement strand
CTGACAAGAGCTACCACTCTGCCTCTGTTTCCTAATACCACAAACGGCCGCCACCAAAACTTTCCAGAGACAGCATCTGCTAACTTCGCGATCTTTGATTGGGATATGGGGCAATGACGCATGCCCCTTTAATATACAGGAGATATTGGAAGTATTATTTTTCCACAAAACCAAATTAAGAAGTTTATTGTTGTTGTAAATAATCATTTGTTGTAAATCTAGGTTCAGCTAAAATATTTTTAAAAAGGACACAAGGAGCAAGATGTAATCCCTTTAATAAAACTCAACAAAACGCAGTGTAACAAAGGAAAAGAATTCAACATAAAGCAAGTAGATAACATTTACAACCACAAAAGAAAAAAAACCTGTACAACTCTAAATGCCTGGAGTCACTTCTATTTTAAGATTTCTAAAGATTTTTTTAATTAACCATTTTCTGATGACTGAAGGGAAACTTGGGAGTTTGGAGCAAAACGGGGAAGGGAGTGATGTAATGTGATTTTATGTTTTATTTTTTTATTTTATTCTTTTTTTTTCTTTTTCAAATATATGGTTGTAACATCATACACAGATGTATGCTTCATCAACATGGCTGCTCAAATTTTTTTTTAAACCCACTGCTGTAGCTTCCAGCAGGAAGAGAATGGGGAAGAGTTGGGGAGGGGGGCTGTGGCCAGAAGTGTTATTTGTACAAGATGTCGTAATGGCCAGGTCTATAGAGGAGGAAGATGCGTGGGTCTCCGCCTTCAGGGAAGACGTGGTGATTGACAGTTCCTCCCTCTCCTCTGTCCATGTACTCCACCAGGATGGACACGTCCAGGGCCTGGGCTAAGGCGATGATGTGAATGTGGTCACTTTCTTTAGACATGGGTTCTACCTCCTTTAAGAAAAAAGAAATACAAGCGCATAAGGTGTGAGTTTGTTTTCACTGAGAAACATAAATGACTACACGTTGTAATCATACACGGTTTACAGTTCTCCATAGTATAAGTGACAAATAACTCACCTGCTGACAGAACTCCTTGACTGAGCGTCCTCCCTCTATGAAGTGCTGAAAGAAGCTATTCTCTCGCTGCAGATAGCCTGAAGTGAGCAACCGCAAGTACACAACCACATAGTCCGACACGTTCTGGTCGTTGAAGGAGCTCAGCAGCTCCTGCAGGCTCGGCTGCTTCTCACACAGTTCAATCAGGTCCATGAACTTAAGAGGAAAGATAGTTGTTCACATAATTAGACTGACAGTCCAGCTTGCCAACTCCAACTGGCTGAAATCGTTTATCTAACAGGAAGCAGGACACTATACGTATATATACACATTTGTATTGTTGAAAACTTACAGTGTTGTGGAAGTCTTCAATGGTAAACTCAGTGAATCCTTCATTAACCAGGTCCAGTTTACTTTTAGCTGCAACTGCTTTGAACCTGAAAAGACAGGAAACTTGAATTTTACAGCCGCTGTGGTGCTTTAAATGTTTCAGAAAAGAGAGCAGAGATGGTAGAAAGGCACAAGCAAAATTAAAAGTCAGCTGACTGCACATGTGAGGTAGTAATATAATAAATATATCAAATAGACACATGGTGCGGTCATGTGTAGCTTTGATATCTGAGCCAAACAACTTTAACAGTTCAACATGACACAAGTATGAGCTTCAGTCCAACAGCTCCTGCAGGCCCAACTGTGAACACTGTGACACTCACTTCTGAAGTTCTTTGCTGTCATCTAGCAGGGACTCGAGATGTGCAAAACCAAAGGCTCTGTAGAAACAGTTCCCATCTGGTCGCGTCTTACGAATGTACGAGTATTTTTTGTATAGGTCCTGCAACAAAAAAATCAAGTGAAGGGAAACTAAAGCTATATTGGACCAAATAAGCAACAGACTGTTTGGTTTTGTGGCTGTGGAGAAAATAGCACCCTGGATTGTGGAGGAAATGGGACGTGATGTGGGTGCAGTAACCTGAATGCAGGTGGTGTGGTTTGACTGACCTTGATCTTGAGCTGATAAACTGTGTCATCTTCAGCGTACTCCCTCTGCAGCACCGATAAGTCCTGTCTGTCCGACACTAAAGGGTTACTGTTGGCTATCTGGTGAACCACACACAGACAACTTGAATAAATGGATGCATGGTAAGCAAGCTAACACAGGACAAGTGCCACTGCTGTCCTGAACAGCTGTGGACTATGAGTCTTGACAACCGTTTATGATTTGTGTTAGCAGGTCAAGGTCAATGCTGTTGATCACTTAAAGGCTTTTTAAAGGCTTTATTCAAAATGTGTAATTAAAATTTTCATATAAAAAGATCAATATGCCATGAAAGAAACAGTTGATAATTAAAAAAAGACAAAGAAAGGGACAAAGAAAAGCATCTTGCTTTACAGTTAGCACCAAGATGTCTGCACATCAAGCGTTCAACTGCATCCATACATCAGCTGAGTTTCTGAATTTCCAACAGAAACCTTCTCCTGCTGCTCTAAGGAAGAATAATTCATCTATCAAAATGAAAGTTGCCATTGTCAATAAATGTTTTCTCACCTCCTGCTGAATTCTGTCCTGTTGAGCAATAATAGCCTCGTCATACGCAAGGCAGTTCACTCCTGTGAGACAAAAGGTGACACATTATTAAGGCTCCAGGAGCAGACGCTCAAAAGAGACACCATGATGCCAGAGCTTGTATAAGGCCAGTGTTTACACAGCAGATCAGAACAGGGCTGCAGCACAATAATAATAATAATAATAGTAGGTACTTTATATATCCGCTTGGGGAAATTCTTTTCCTTTAAGGCACCAAGACTCTGGGGTTCAGTATTTCTGTCAGACTCTGCAGCTGCCGCCACAATCACACATGCAGCGGAGGAAATGGCAGAGAAGCAAGGCTCATAATATCACCAATCTCCATCCCCAAACAAAGAAATTAAAGTCGTCGGCATAGGATTACTTTTGGATGTCCAAAAAGGCCACAGTGTCATTGAGGACAACAAAGGGGGAGCCAAGGGGAGAAACAAACCATCTTGAATAACACAATTGCCCTGTTCAGATCAAAGCATGGGTGCTGTTTATGATCAAAACCGGTGCAGGATCAGTCAGGCAGCTGTGCTGTCGCACACCTACAGTGCACTAACAACTATTGTGATAATCTTTTCAAGCACTTACGATTAAGACATTTCTTGCTATTTTCAGAATTCATACAAATCAAACAATCAACACTCAGTACACACAGAAAATAACCGCAGACTAATCTATAATGAAAATAACTAAGAGGTTCAAAAGTTCCACCTCAACCAACTACAATAGTAAATTAATGACAACAACAATAATAATAATGATAAAAATAATCATTAGTAACACTGTATACTGTGAAACTTAAATAACTTTTTGAGACTGTTATCGTACCATGAAAACCACATTATGTTGCAACCCAACGAGAATGGACAACTGGTCAGGTTAACATTTAAATCACACCGTAGGGAATGAGTAGTACTAGTGCTACAGTGTTTTAATGTTAGAGTACTGGAAGATTTGTGCTGACAAAGCAAATGTGGCAGCAAACACATTAATAAACAAAAGAAAACACTTCAACTCAGTCAAGTTAAATGTACACAAAAACCAACCTGCTCAGCCACCAGGACCTACAGTACCTGCATACACTGAAGTGTGTATACAGCTTTATATGCACCTATTCAACACTTGGACAGAAGCAATACATCAGCTCATGTTGCACACATTTGTCTTTAAGAAGCACCAGCGTAAGTTTAATTCTGTATCTGCACTGTTTTGGCTTTGTTTTGCAATTTATTAATATCTAGCATATTGATGTGTTTTAATTATTTTCCTTCTTGATATTAACAGGTGAGAGGTGATTTTTTTTCTTTTTTTATGAAACCACTGCACTCATGTAAATAAAGAGAATCAAAGGGTTAAGTGATTAAATGTGTAATAAAGCAATGAAAACAACAGAGCATTCATGCAGACAGCTGCCTGTCTCTTCCCATTTTTAACATCAGCGGTTACCACAGGTAACCACAGACCCATTCAACCCAGAGTCACAAATAAAATGAAAAGTTAATCCACACCACCGGCTAACGTCAGTCAGCTAAACTTGGCTAGCCCGACCTGTGCGAAAACAAATTCTAGTCACGACGAATAGCGTCGTTGTAGTAACCAAAAAGGTGGTCTCCTGTCTTTAACATTAAGCATATACTTTCAGCATTTTCTCAAGTCAAACACCCAGGGACTGTCACTAACTGTTGCTGTGTTAGTAACTAAACAAGCGATTTTTTCTTTGTGTAGCAATGGTAGCTAGCTAACGTTAGCCAACAAGCTCTGGCCTCTGTCTGCCTCTCATCGCTAAACGTCAGCAGGGGGGGACGAACGAAACACCGAGAGGACTCTCATACGGGAATGGGCTGCACTTGCGGGAGAAATGACCGCACTGTTTGCGGGATATTTTGTTTTGTAACTGGTTCTCTCACCCTCCATCTCTCCCTGTGATGATTCCTGCTGCTCCTCCGCCATCTTAGCTGTCGAGATGTGTTTCCTCGTTCTGCATGATGTCATTCATTACACACTTCCGGGCGCAGACAGTAAAATGTAGCCAATGCATTTAGTTGACTTTTCAAAACAGAAATAGCAAGTAACTAAGTACATTTATTCAAGTACTGTACTAAAATGTTGAGGTACTTGTACTTTACTGGAGTATTTCCATTTCATGATACTTTTACTTCCACTACAAGTTAGAGGAAAATATTGTATTCCTACTCCACTACATTTTACAGGATTAGTTACCTTTTGCAGGTTTAGATTCTTATAAAATTTTCTAAACTAATAAAATGCTGATGTGCCATTTAAATGTTAACCTCCTGTAACTATATTGTGGTAAAAATCAGTACCATCTTTACCAGATGCTGTTTTTTGACTTGACAGGAACAGTCTAGAGGCCGTGACAGTCAGGATGATGGTGGACAAGATCACCTCCATGCTGAACTGTGGCAGACGGGAAACTCGTTCAGCCACAGACTGATTCCACCGAAAGCAAGATGGAACACTTCAGGCGGTCTTTTGTGCCCACTGCCATAAGACTGTACAAGATCTGTGCCTATTTTTAATTCACATCATTTCCACATCTATATAGTTTTGTAATGCCATATTCTTTTTTTTATTGTGCCTTATTGTGTTTAATGTACCTCTCCTTGCAAAACAATCCCCTTTTGGGATCATTAAAATCTTATCATATCTTATCTTATGTTAAAATCCACAACCTGTAGGTCACAGCACATTTTGACCTTAGAGAATTTGTCACACAAATATTGACTGCACTTCTACATTATGTTATCAACTGCATCAAATTCAACATTGTTAAAATTCACTGTTTTCTTCATGAATAAGTTTTACTTCTGTTCTTAGTACCTTTACTGAGTAGAACAATTAAAGGGTACTTCTACTTCAACTATATATTGTTTACTGTATTCTCCCATCCTCATATGCTGTGGGTGAGTGTTAGAGACAGACCACCCAGGACACTCTGGGACCCTAAACTACAAATGTAGAGCTGGACAGTTGGTTTGTGGTAATTTGATTAACTACAGATTAGTTTAGTTTAAACCTGTCTTTAATACTTTTGGAACAACATAGAGGATATGACATACTAAGCTGAAACCTGTTTTCAATTGACAGATGTAACAGTGAGTAGATTTAGTTCTTCATTGGTTTTATTTTTCCACTTTCTACTACTAAAATATCTGTATAGTCTACTTTAGTATCTGTTATTAGTGCATTTAATAACAATACCACAGACTGGCTGACACATAGCACACCAACCAAAGCTCCAGCTTACCAGATAAGGCAATGGGATACATTAACATGCCCCTGGAGTACAACAATACTTAGCAGATTTGACCGCGAGGAGCAAAAAAAGTAAATCCTAGCAGGAATTCCAAAATTTTCCACAGGAATCTCAACAAATCACACCCCAAGTTTAGAGATCAGTGACACCCCTAATGATCAAAAAACAGTGTTACCCCAAAACATTTAGAAAAACGTGTACATTTATTTTAATCCATCACTACAAGATGATAACCATACATAGCCCTAAATACAATGACACATGACCAAGAAAATAACTAACACAGTAGAATGCAGCACAGCTCCTTTAGCAGTTTATAGGTTATTTCACTTCCCTGTACATTGCAGCAGTACACTTTAGAGGGCACTGTCTGCAAACAAATAGAGTCTACAACTAACATAACACCATTCAACTGCTGCTCTAACCTGACGGGTACTAGTGGATAATTATGGCACAGTTGTTTTTCCAAAGCATTTTAAACCTAATAACTCAAACAGGATTTGTCATTTACCTGGGACAAGGCTGTATTTGTAACATAAAACCAGGACAAACACAAAACAAAATAATACTTCATATTTGCAAAACAAGCTAAATGTTTTCTATTTATCTTTGGCACATTGTTTGCTATATAAAGGCTGTGACCAACCATAGTAAGACCAATATGAACAACCGAACCAAAACAAGGAAAAACTAGTAGTACACAGTATATGCTGGGTTTTGTCATAGTGAGACAAATCTGTAACAGTTCCTGTCAAATTCCACTTGGAAAAATCCAGTAGCCAGGTGCAGATACAGACACAGTGAATCAGCACCTGGCACAGGTGACAGCTTACTGACCTTTCTTGTCTGCTGAGTCCAGATTATGTACATACTCATATCAGGAAAAACAGTGACAGTGCGTAATAAAAATATATTTTTACAAACATTTGGTAGCTTTTCCAGCTTTTACCCATTGTGTATTTGCAGACATAAAGGTACACAACAAATATGCAAAATATATCCAGTGTGTGTGCTTTGTCAAAACTATTTTAACTTTATACTCATTATGTATGTAGTGTGTAAATGTACTTGTGACTGTGACAAAGAGGGAAATGAAATTACTGAAATGCTGCATATGTATATATATACATATTATTATGGTTAAATTTCAGTGTTAGAAAAGCTGTCTTTTTTTAAAGTTTATAAAAAAGGAAATTATTTGCATCTGTGTACAAATTTACATACAGGACACATTGGTCATGTTTCGACTGTGAAGTTTTAATCTGATCCAAACTGCTTCGGTGCTTAAGGCAGAGGCACAACGACAGAAAGACAATATGGAGGTATGCAGGTGTGGCAAGAGACAAGCAGCCATCTGGTTTGGAGCACATCCCAAGCTGTCTTGTGAAAGCGAACAGCACAGGCACAGATACTGTTACTAAAGTAAAAATCCACCCTTTGTACCAAAGTGTTGAAACCTACGCCCCTGACTTACCACAGACCTGTCGTGCATTTCTTGATTTCCTACTGTACATGTCCTTGAGTGTTTTCAACATCCCCCCACAGAAGGTATGTCAGTTGCATTCACCTGTTAGCTACAGCTGGTTAGAGCAACGAATGCGGTGTTGCGAAAGAAGAGTGTGGAATATCGTCTGACATGTGCACCAGATGTAGATTTTCCTTTAAGGACCTTGTTTTATTGCACTGTGTTCCCATGCAATAAAGAACACGCAGCATTGCAGTCACAGTGCGTAATTTTCATATGTAGTCACAAACTGGATTTCTGGGTTGTGATCAGTCCTATCCACATTTGACCCTTCTAAGTCAGTAAGTCAGTTCTGTAGTTTCATGTTCTGTTCATGCTGCCTGCTAAACTATCTGTGCCTTGTGGATCAGGGTTGCATGGGGATTAAAAGGAGGAGAGCTCAGCCGCGATAGGGGTCTCAATATGCCATTAGTCTGATCGTAATGTGTACTGTGAGCCTCAGACACATGGGAGTTGTTGGTCTCGCTGTCTTGGTCATCAGGATGCTCTTGACTTGCAGGACCCCCCAAACCTTCATCTACTTCATCCTCATCATCTGTCACTGCTGGATAGCTGCAACTCAGAGGAGGAAGGTGCTGGTGATTCTTGGTGATACTGCCCGATCGTGAACCCCCATCCATTGGGATTATGGCGTTGCCATTTAGGTGTCTCATAGCATCTGTGGACTGGATCATCGAGTAGGCTGATGGGAGGAGAGGAGGGTGGAGGCGAGTTTCCTGCTGTAAAGACAAAGAGAACGAACACTTTATTAATGCATCATCATCAGGTAAATACACAAAGATTAATAAACTGGGTGAGATGCATTCCACAATTCCATGAAATCAGGTTTTGACATGTCCAGAAATCCACATGCACAAAAACACACTTACCAAAGACATAGTGCTGTTTTTCACATATGCTTCCACTCTGTTTCTGCTCTCCTCTCTATCTAAAGGTCTGTCTCTTCCCCTCCGCGAGCTGTTGTTCAGGAGTGGTCTGCCCAGGTAGTCAAGTGCGATCCCCCCTCCTCCTCCCCGCCCACCAGAGATGGTGGAGCGGCTGTCACGGCAGTGGGGCTGCTCCTGTCAAGTTTAAAGGAGATATGGCTACTACACTAATGTCTGTATATTCAGATGCATTGACTTTCTGGTATTAATCTAGTAATTTCACTCTTTGATAAAAGTAAATTTATAACAGCTAATTAAGTATTTTTGGGGTATGGACTTGATAAGAAATAAGAGCATCTCTGTTAAATTAAAACTGTCACCCAAATGGAAGATTTGTTTATTTTTCTTAAGAAAAGCAACATTTTAGGAGCAGGCCATAACTGCTATTGCCAACTGGCTGGATGCTTCTGACACAAACTATTATTGATTGCAGAGTAAAAATATTCAGATAATTATATTTTTATGGATCTGAAGTTTCAGAAAGATTTCCTAAAAAATTTTAAGATGCATCTGTTGAAGCACTAGAGTCTGTAGGGTAATAATCTGCTAAACAAATTTGTTAAAATAGTACACTTTCAAATAAAACAACAATATGTATGCAATATTTACTGATTTTTTTCCTTCCATGAGCAAGGTCTTCCCTTCAAACCAATCAGGACATTTTAATTATTTCTACGTGACTAATGAGTTTTGCAACTTATTTACTGTAATTTCATAAGCAGAGTGTCATGGAGCAGAGTAGATAAGTCTTATGCTAGCGCTAGCTCAAGTTACATGTTGTAGCTTTAACTGATTGAAAGTGTTTCAAGCAAAGTCAGTTCAGCTGAACATGCAAAATACCACATTTACTTCAAATATCTAAATACATTTATCAGAAAAAATACAAATACAATTTACATTACCATCAATAATAATTATTACTTAAACATGGGTTTAAATTGGGGCTTTTTTTCCTAAATTTTATAACAATTTTGTTCTTTTGTGGAATTATTGTTATTGTTATTGTTGTTGTTATTGTTATTGTTATTGTTATCTGAGATGCACTACATTCAGATTTGAAATGTTGAAACTCAGAACTTAGCCGCCTGGCATCTGGACAGTAAAGCCTCAGTCCGCGGCCCTGGCCTTGCATGCAGAGTTAGATAGATACGTAGACTGACCCCAAGGGATGACAGGCTGGTCCTCAGGGTTCCCTCCACCCTCAGAGGAATGTTCTCCTCTGTCTGCAATTGTAAAAAACAGACGCGGGATAAGCTGTGGGTCTCAAGATTCAGGATCAAGTCAGTCACATGAAAATCCCAAACACCAGACAAACATAGTAGGTGTAGCTGATGACAGAAAAGAGATTATCCCTTGTTTGCTGCAACTATCTGACACCCAAGGTTACAGAGCACAGTGTTAAGTATTCACTACAGTAAAACCTCTGAATGATCAAGAACAAATAACTGTGTGAAACTGTGGGGCCGGCATCCTATTGATTCTGATCAATGGTCAATCAGGTTGTGCAGGCACTGAAGAAAACACAAGATCATGCTGCAGTAGAACAATATGTTCCATGTGAGAAAAATAAGTCAGCATTAGTACCGCTCCTCTGGTGTCTGTGCTGACAGAGTTCATTCTCCTGAAAGAAGCTTGTCTCGAGAGAGTGTTTATTTCCTCCCTGTGAGAAACCAGACAGAGAGAATAGCAGAGAAGAATATTTTAATCATTAAAAAAACCAAAAAAGAGATGCTCTTTAAGTTTTCATACTGCAAATTCTTTATTTAGTTTCTATGCATCTAGTCACTATGCTCTACGTTTGTAGCTATCAGCTGCATAATGCTGTATTGTTTTTGGCTCAGTCTACACTTCATCTCATTTTTTCTTAATCAAACATTGTATTATCAGATCATACTTCCTCTCAGTCAGCTCCTTTTCCAGTTTCTTGTTCTTGCGTTTGTGGTGACATGTGACGAGGATGATGACAATGAGCATCAAGATGAGGAGCCCTCCAGCAGCACCCCCGACGATGAACATTAGCATGTTTTCATGTATGATCTGCTCTGCTCGCGATTTTGTAAAAAAATAGAGTGAGGAAGTAGGCAGGATTAGGTGGATCTGTTGATCTATTCCCAGAGTATACCGCATATTATTAAGACAAGTCTGTTTGTGTGACGTTGACAGTGCTGTCATCTACCTGTCACAAGAATCTCCACCTCTGCCTTCGCTGCTCCCACTTCATTCTTCACCGCACACTGGTAGGTGCCACTGTCTGACAAACTTAGGGGTCGCCCAAAAAGTAATGTTCCGTTTGGGTGAGGGATCACACCTTCTGGCAACTCGCTGTTGGTTCTGCAAAACAGCAGAAAAACAAGTCACATTACAGAGCATCTTAATGAACACACAAGCCTCTTTGTAATTGACGTAAAGTGGTAATTTGAAAGTTTTCAGTCACTGTGTCACTGTAACACTTCTGTAACTGTTTGCTTTCAGACAGTACCATATAGTTCCTGGCAGGGTGACTCAAGAAAAATATTTCATCAACTTTGATGAGCAGAGTGTTGCTTCAATGTTGTTGTTTTGGGCATTGAGTCATGTTGTGATCTTTTATCTGTGACCATCTGGAAAGAGGAACTGAACTATAAATATTTTACCTACGCTGAATACACTGCCATGATAGCATCTCACACAAATTCACACGTTCTACTTCCTTTACCACATCACCGTCATCAACTCGTTGTTCACCCCAATCCCCACTTTACTTATTCTGGACTACTCATCCCTTTCCCTTTCTCTTCTCACCCCCCTCTTCCTCCCTCCTTCGTGTGAAACTGTCTCACCTGTCTGCTTTCGGCACAAGCCGCAACACGACACTGTGACACCCGCTATTACTTCACCTGCCGCCTTTTATTGACAGATCCAACAGGTTTTCCCACTGTTGTGTTCGCGTGAAATGTGTGCATGCATAAGGAGGGGTTGATTGTAACTAGAGCCTGTGAGCGCTGACTTGATTCTCGCTGATTGTGTGTGTGTGTTTGCATGCTCACACATATGGCGTGTGTCTATTGAAACTTACTCACAAAAACTCCACTGTCAAGGTGTGTACCAGTGACTAACAAGTCATATGTAGCTCACCATCTGACAACAACTCATAAGAGAAGAACCATTATTAAACTGTCTGACCTACTGTATTTACATATACCCCTTCTGTGTGGAAGGAATTTCTCCCTTAGGGCCAACTGTCACAGCTCATAATTCGATGGGAGCCAGTCCTATTCGAGTCATTTTTGTGGCTCACATTTTTCTGTCCAGACCTCCACGGCACACCCTGAGAATACTCCATAGTAGTGCTCCAAAGAAAATGACTTCAAGATGACACCAGGTGAATCAAGCAGAAGAAGCCAGGCATATGAGTCAAATTCTCGTCAGGGTTTAAAGTTGGGCAGCAATGTGACGCATTTGCAGTGATAGACGCAAATCTGAATCTGTCAGTTTCCGTTGAGGCAGCAGAATCAAGAGGTGACAGTGCCAGGGCTTGTTTGCTTTAAGTCATGTGGAAATGGTAGAGATCCTCCCCCCACTACACTACAGAAGGCTGTTCCTGTTAACTGTATCAACTAAACTAACACTAATACTTACTATTTTAAGCAAAATATTATGCACTATGGATATTTTTGGAAAACTAATAAAGTCATATTCCTTTCCTTTGCTATATTTCTTGCACATTACTACTTACTACTAACTATTGATCAGAGAAGTACTTTTAGAGGTTGCAGAAAAGCATCAATTCACAGCCAGTGAGTTCCCCTTCAGTCGAAGTGTGCAAAGTCTTCTTCAACACATTCCAAAGATTCTCAATGGTCTGGACCCCTCTTTCACAATTTGAGCCTGATGAATCCTGGCATTGTCATCTTAGAATATACCATCAATGAATGTAGCATAACCTGCTCATTCAGTATATTCAGGTAGTCAGCTGACCAACCGTACCAACCCTAGACCTTCTTCCATTGCTCCAGAGGCCAATCTTTATGCTCCCTAACAAATTGAAGCCTTTTTTTCCTGATTAGCCTCAATGACAAATGGTTTTCTTAAGGCTACATAGCTGTTTAGTCCCAATCCTTTGAGTTCCCTTCGCATTGTGCTCTTACTATCACTATTAAACTAGAGTTCTACTGTTGTTGTTTTTTTACAATTTCATTTCACCAAACGTTTAAGTGATCGCCGATCACAATCATTTATTTCTGACCACATTTCTTCCTAGATTCCCGCTATCCTTCCAGTTTTTAATAATGCGTTGGACACTTCTTAACTCAATTTTAGTAGTTTCTGCAATCTCCTTGCATGTTTTCTTTGATGCATGCCAATAATTTGACCCTTCTGGAACAGATATTTACCACGACCACAGGATGTGTCTTCCCACATTGTGTAGAAATGAGAAGCTACACACTGCATCAGTTAGGGTAAAATAATAATAATGATAAAATTGCCATCTGAAAACCATCCATGCAGTAATTATCCAAGAGGAGGCTCTTATCTATTTACAGTGTATATTTCATCACTTCTAATCATGTGACTTGTGCTGCTCCAATGTGCTGTAAACAAAACACTGTTTTCCGTAGTGTAGTCTTTCTGTGTCACATTTTTTTGTGCCTGCTGCCCTGCACACTCTACACAAGGATAACCCCTTGCCAAAAGCAAGCAGACTATTTCTAAGTGAGAACACATCTTACACACACCACTTCCTGTTGTGTGCTACATGTAATAAATAGCCAATCTTAACTAAAACAAAGAATCCACCAGTAAAAACACTGCACTGCTAGAGGTCAAAAACTACAAACTAAACTTTTAACTTCAGTTTGAACAGCTCCACCTATATAGACAATGATGATGACTGCCAACTCACAACACTCAACCACTGAAAACCTTAGGGAGTTTAGGGAATTACAACTTTTAAACTTAAATTTATAATTTCAGTCCAGACATTAATAACTGTGTAATTTATTTGTTGGGGGAAGTAGGTAATAGGTAGGAGGCAGAGCACTGGGGTGTGTAATCCAGTCTTTGACTGTCAAATCATATGGATCTATGTAATCTGTCCAAATATCATATTATCATTTTTTATATATATCATTATATATATTATTATTAGAGACACCTCGTAAGATAACGTACTCCAGTACAACTCCACAGCCCACAATGACCTTAATAATGTACAAGCAGAATTACAGTTTCAACTTAAAAACTGAAAAATTATAAATTTATAAATGTAGAATTCATGGCAGAACTGTTGTATTGGACTGTATTAGATCGTACAGATGGTCATAATGTTATGCCTCATTGTTTTTTTTCTTTCTCTTTCCCCTTCTTCATCTCTTCTCATCTTCATCTGATCTGAACAACCAGTGCTCCATTTGTTATTTTCCAAAAACTGAGCCATGTTGATGCACTCATTCCTTCTTTGCTATGAACACACACTGCAGCGTATGTTGAGTTGTATCCCATTCAGCTGCTCTAAATAATCATTACTGCACCAAGTGTCAATTAATCTGCAGCTGAAAATAGCTGTGTTCTAACACGCATTACAGCACATATTTATTCTTCTTTGAGTGACATTTGCTATAGTGTAAATATTTGGTGTTAATACTGTACATTTATGATAATGAACTTTAGAAGCAATGACTGGAGCAGTGGCTGAAGGCTATAAACAAGCTGGAACTGGTTGACAAACACACAACATGACCAAGCAACCTTATCACCTGATTCAGGTGATTCTTTCACAAATTTCAAACTTTGCCATTTCAAGAAATAAAATACTGCTTTGAATTACAGCACATGTATCTTTGAAATTGCTGTTAAACTATTCACACTAAAGAAAAGTAAGACTAAAGAACAGATCATGAGATTTACTGCAGCTAAAATGACCTTTGAAGGTGTCGTGAGTGCAGCATCACTGAAGGTCCTGTTTAAATTGTTCACTGGTGAAATCATAGCAAAATAATTGGCTTATTCACATGACGTTCAGAGAAAAGTTAACAGTGACCAGATACATCAGACAGTTAGTCACACCAGCACCAGACAGCCGGAGAGGGAGAGGCACAGTCTACTGTACCTGATCCAGGTAAAGCTCTGTGGTTTGGGGTTTCCTCCGCTCACGCACCTCAGGGCAGCATTCTCCTTACCCACGTGCCAGTCTTTATTGTAGCCAGACACCTCTGCATGTGGAGGGACTGAGAGGAAGAATAGTTCATCAGCTTTGTCCACTTTTGAGGGGAAAAGGATGCATTGTTATACAGTATATATGTTATATGTAAATATAGTATGTTTTCATTTTTTCATATTTATGAAAAAGGAATTTAAAGAAGCAGAGACTGCAAATCAAAGCAAGCACTGTAACAGAAAGACATGTGTCATACTCCTATTTTGTTTATTTATTAAGTTCACCACGATAAAAGGAAGTGAAGTTGTGAATATGTTTATTTTAGATTCATGCCTGTTCTTTGCATGTTTCCAGTGTATCCAATTTTTTTTATTTTGTTTGCACCAAGGCAACAATTCAAATCTTGATATTTCATAGTGTAACATTGCATCTGTGTAATCTGATAAAAACTCACAATGCACCACCAGGTTGTTTGTGAGCCTGCGGGGGCTCGATAGAGTCGGATGCCACACCAGACAGTCCAGCTTCTTGCCGTTCAAGCTCCTCAGGGGGTGTAAGGAGTACTGTGAGGAAACCGCCCCATTCTCCGAGGAGCGGTTGGTGGCGTGGCCGTTCAGTTCTGTGTCCCAGGTGAGGCGGGGAGGCGGGCGGGCCACAGAGCGACATGTAGCAACGGTCTGGAAGGTCTGTCCCTCCTCCATAATCACAGGGTCAAGGGAGAAGATGGGAACAGCTGTGTAGAGAGTTGTTGCAAAGTTTTGATCAGTGTAAAGATGATGATTAGTCAACACATTAACACGGTATTTTGACAAATTTATGATTATTTTGCATTTGTATTTTTTCATAGTTGAGCTCTACTTTCCAGCAGTGATGTCACTTCTTTCCATTTGAATTAAAATCTGATGACATTTATAAGGCTCATTTGCTTATGCAGTCAGTCAAATTGATCAAATCACACACACAGCTGTGATAAAGCCACATTAGGTACAATTTTGAGTGTTAAACAAATAATGAGTTTTAAATAATAAACTAAAAATAATATATTGACTCATTTTTCATATCATAGTTCTTTATACCTTATAAGGACTGTGATGCCTGCAAAATCACTCACAAATATGGTGATGAGTAAATATGTTGTTATTATTACATGTTACTAGATTATCAGTCATGTAAAGCTCATTATGCCTCAGCATTTGTAAACACGTTTTGCAATTTAAACAAACTAACAGTCACCCGAGGTCCGTTTGTGGCTAGAGAGCTTTGTGGTTTTATTATTAGGTTTAATCTTTGTACCACATATTACCACTCCTGCTGCAGGAACAAACTCGACAGAGCTGATGTTTTTGTACTGTGGCACGGTGCCATTAGGGAGGGACTCACTCCATACGATGAGTGACATGTCACTTTCAAAGTTGCCGGAGGGGAAGGTGCTGACTCTGCAAATGTATTTCCCTTCGTCTGAGACCTCTGTGCTCATGATGACCAGAGATGAGTCCGTGGTGGGTTCGCTGCTTTTAAAACGCACCCGCCGAGACCACGTCCCGAACGCTGCGAAACAGACAGGGAGTAAGGATGTGCAAGTGAGAGAGGGAGAGTCTCTGAGGAAGGATGTGCCACAAAAAATTAAGTCCAGTGAGTTCAAAACAGACCTAAGGGTTTCTTTTGTCACTTTCTATTCCTTATAAATCGTTGCTCTCATGCTCGAAATTACGTTGAATTCTGGACACTTAGGTCACGGTCTAGTCCCACGTTTCAAACTCACAATATTAAACCACCACTAATTATATATCATAAGAAATCATAAATACAGTCAAAGGTCAGTGACTTGGCTGTTTGATTTGATCGTCTGATAACAGTGAAATGTGTGTGCCGCAGTCCACAGTTCACTGAACACTTTCTGAGACTGAGTATTGTCTTTAAGCTTTGTTGGTTCAAGGAGCTGAGAAAAAAAGCCTCCAACTAACACAACTTGTAACATAAGTGAAACTGACAAATCAACCACAAAGTTTGCTCGGCTGAGCGAGCGTGTAGCGTAACATTGACCGCTAGAAGAAGAAGACATTTCTCGCTGTGAGAAAAGAGGAAGTTATTTATTCTTAAAAAAACTTTTTTAAGCATGAGGCTGAGGACGTAAATGGATCCTGACTTGAGCAAGAATAGCACCCCAGCTGGGCCACAGTGCCAACTAACCTGTCTGCCCATTATCATGATGTGCAGTGATGATCTGTTCCTTAGTGGCATCAGGCATCTCTTTATACCAAGTGACCTGCACCATCACAATGCCCTTACTCGGCTGGTACTGACAGGGCAGGACGGTCTCCACTTCTGCCAGGGAGCGTATAGAATTGTTTGCAGGACGCCCCACAAAGTCTCCTTGTGCATCTGTAACTAAAAGAGCAAGGATTAGATTGGTGAATCCATGTACTGAGCATTCAAGCATGTGCTGCTAGTTGATTGGTTGATGAATGTTTCAGTCTGCAGCACAGTGCACACTAAATCCCTCCAGATCCAGACCTCACTCTGACCTGCAACCTATAGTTACTTAGATCACAATAACTCCAGGAGAAACAGCTCTTCGTGTTCATTTACCAAACAAGGAACAAGGATGAGCGTAAGTAGTGAATTTTACAAAGCACTTGACACTGAGGAATGTGGTTTCTTGTTTTTCATTCATTGGCAGTGAAGTGCTACATCTAAATAATAAAGGCTTTAAAATAAAGAAAATAAATAAAGAGAGTAGAAATGTGGCTATAGAGGCGGCTATGAGGGCAAATGGCAGCCATCTTTAATTTTCTAGTGGTTAATTTGTTTTATCAAACGGGTGATAACCATTGGATATCGGTGCCGACTTGTTGTCTACATTTGAAACCTTTTTCTGAAATATGCAGTTATTTGCTGCACTTTAAGGCAGACAATAAAAGTAAGCTAACCTAACCTGTCCTAGCTAAAATACAATCCTTCTGTCAACATTTTTAAAGCTAACTCATTGACACATCAAAGCTCATGTCAGTGTAAAAGGTTGTGGTTCTATGTGGGCATACGCTGGACCACTTTACAGCCAAATACACAGAGCCAGGCTGGTTAAGCTAAGCTAACATATGCAAAGCTAAGATAAGCTAAACTAAGCCAAGCCAATCTTCCCATCTAACTATCAACATTAAATAAGTTACTTGCCAAAATGTCAAACTATTACTTTCACATGCTTTTTTTATAGTTGGTGATTGGACAATGCCAGTAGCCATGTTTGTGTGAGCTACACACAGTGTTTTGGCTGTCGGGTTGAGAAGGTTTCACATCTACGAGAAGAAATAATATAAAAATATGACAGTGAGGATAAAAATACAAAGGTTTAGGTGGGGTGTAATAGTTCTACAATAGTGAAGACAGAAATGAGGGAGGTGAGAGAAAACAGGCTGTCTATCAGAAGAGCTGAGCACCAGTGAAGATATGTGGCTTGACTAGTTGCTCGAGGTAAGTTTTCAAAGCAGACTCACAGAGGGTTACCTCAGTGTCTGAGCAGCAAAGTCCAGAGGAAACATGCAGGACATACGCACACGGCACGAAAGTTTGCGAATGTGAGGTTTCTCGGCCACCTAAAAGCCTGGACTGCTGATTCATCTTCACAGTGTATTATTCTACTGTTGATCTTGGCATCAGACTTCTGTTCCCAGTGATTGATTTACTTCTAGAAGGTGCAGTTTCCTTATAATAATGACTTTACTGACACTGAAAACTAAACTGGAAAAATAAACTTATCAAATCCAAATGACATGGTGTATAAATCTGCACGGCTGACAGTATCAAAACTATTATTACTGATCCCTTGTGTGTTTTGACAACTCTGCTACATTTTAGTTTCACTTCAATATGAGCAGTACAGTTTTGACCTAATGTGCAGAATGAACATGCATTTGAAACTATTAATATACATCAAGTAACTTTTCAGCTACAAGTGTTAATGACATAATTGACTATATATGCTTTGCACTAAATGCTAATACAAACAAAAAAGCTATACTGTTACCATGCTCACCATGTTAGGTTAGCATGTTAGTATGCCTCCATTTGCTAAGCACAGTAGCACTAAATCAAAGTAAACCCGAGGCTGCTGAATGCATTTAACTTTGCATGTCATGTTTTCAGATTGAAATTTTTTACCTGGTGATGGGACCGTATGGAAAATGAAGTGGGGAAGTGCCAAAGGTGTTACAGTTTGTCGTCAGGGAAACATGGACATGACATGGACCGAGGTCCTTGGGAGTACATCAACTCAAACTGTTTTTGGTCATTTAAACAGTATGTAGTGTTTTTCTGTTTGTCACACCTGTTCCTGTTAATCCACACTGATTTCCAAGGAAACATTATGTAGTGTCACCAAAATCACCAACTTTACATGGAGATATTCCCTGAGTTCTCTGTGTGTGTGTGTGTGTGTGTGTGTGTGTGTGTGTGTGTGTGTGCGCGCGCATGTGTTGACTAAATACCTGATGTGAAGGAATCTGTTCAGATATGTCAGTGGTTAGGATGTGATTCATCCATTTACCATCAGCCACCACCACCACTTGATGAGTGTACTGGAGACAGGTGTGTTTTTCCATTGTGTGTGTGTTTGGGTTTAAACCTACAGTGGAATTTGTCTGTGGTGCATTACTGGAATAGCCTTAACGTTTGCTAATGCCAAACTCAGACACTGTGAAAGTATTTGTATATCAGTAAATTCTATAACTTCATCTGATTAATAAGTTATATAATTAAACATTGTTTCCACTGTCATTGTGTGTGTCACGTAGTAAGACTCCCATGCATGGACCTACACTACTGACCATATGTGTACGCACATATTTTGGCTTAAGCAACACACACACACACTCTTGAGGGTCCACACATTTCCTCTGAATTTGACTGAGGGGGAGGATCGATCAACAGCAACCAGTTTTTCCTGAAATATCACAAGTGTTTTCGTTCGGCAGGACAACAGCTACTTTTACCCTTGAGAAAAGCTGATCACCATCTGAGAGTGTAGAGAAGTTAGCTAGTGAGTCTGTGAACTTTCACAATCAAGAAACCAAAGGTCACTAGTACAGTTTTCTAAAGTTTTTTTCTTTTAATAGAAACTTATTTTTTCTGTTGCAGTAGTGATATGGGTAGGCCTGCTAGTCAGAACAGGAGAATTACAGCCCTGAAGCAAAATAATAACCCAGACCAGACAACATAATGACACCACATCATAGATTGTTGCATGTAACTCTTTGGACGGAGTCTGTGTGAAGTGTTCTTACCAAAGATCAGGACACAGAGACACAGAGACACAGTGCGCAGCAGAGATGTCATTCTCCCCGACAGTCACTGTTAACTGAGCACAAGCTGGGGCCGTTTCAGCGCTGGCTTAAAGCTCATCGGTCCAGGTGATGGAGTCCTCAGTGACAGGCGCGCACGGAGCACTGAGGAGGACTCATACCTCGTGCGTCCCAGTCATCCTTTGTGATGTGTGCGGTTTCTCTCCGACCAAAATAAATAAATAACTAAACGAACAGTAGTTGTTTCAACTCAGTCCTTGTTGGAAAAATGCAAATCCTCGCAATGTAAATCAGTTTGGACACCTGTTTGTCAAGAAAAGAGAAAAAAGACGGCTCAGCGATACCTGCTTGAGATTCACCTGTTTGTTCTGCGCTACACCTCTCCCTCTCTCCCTCTCTCCCTCTCCCTCTCTCCTCATACACACCTACGCTGTGCGCACACGCCTGCGCCAAGCAAAAAGCGACCAGGCCGGTTTGGAACATGACAGTTTAAATGTGCTGGTCTTTACTTGCTCTGACGAGAGGCAGGTGAAAAACACGCAGAGTCCGTTTGAACTGGGGCCGCATGGCTGAAAGTTACAGTGCTGGTTTACAGCCTGATTCATTAATGAATTAAAGGTGCCTCCTCCCATTTAGGAAAAGATGAATCCCTCATTTTAAATGGACGATCACAAAGATCACAGCAGAGACGATAAAATGTGTTTATTGGTTACATGTTAAACAGGTTTCCAGCAGTTTGTTCTGACCTAAATGTGGCGTTCAGCAGGTTAAACCACAGTGATCAAACAACTGTCAGAAAACTATTATTTTTAGTTATATTCATAATGAATTACCTTGTGGCTGCAGCTTCACCACTGCCTATATAAAATAGTTACACTGTGACATGGTTGCTCTAATTTACCACAGAAATCCAAAGACACAAAGTTGTTTAACAGGAAAGTTTAACATTTAATGTTTAATAAAACACCTCCATGTTTCCTTCCTGCAGTTCTCACACCACATTATCTCTAATTACTGACATTTGTGTGTGTGTTTTGTGAAAGCAGACACAAACACACCAAGGACACCATCACTGCCATCCTGTGGTGTGTCACAAACACTGCTCGGGATCTCTAGAAGGAATTTTCTCCCATTCCTCCATAATGTGCAGTCTTTCTCAAATCTGCTTCTGGATCAACATCTGCAGCAAAGTGAACAAAGTCTGGCAGGAAGATTTCATCTCTTTTTTTAGCTGCACACAATACCACACAGAAGATTGCATGTTTCACATGGCCTTAAACAAAAGGAAGTAAGCTGGCAGGAGGCATTTGGGCACAGAATCGCTTTGGATACAAAACGTCAAAGAAGCATGCATTTCTTTTTTTTATTGACTACCACAATATAAAATGTCTATAAAGAATTCTCATCATTAAAACATTTGTGTTAAAAATAATATTTAAGAGAAGAAAATCTATTTTACATAATAAGTGTATGCCTTTCTGAGAACTGCCTATCTTCGAGTCAACTTCCCTTTTTCTGTCTCCCCCTCCTGATTAACCTCCCACAGATTCTACAGAGGCAAAATGGAAACGAACAGCAGTGTGCACAATTTCACATTCGTTAAAATGTAAGCTGGCTACGTTTTGCAATATTTAAATACAAAAAAAAAGGCCATCAGTTAGAAAATATCTGTCCCGAACTTTCAGTTATGTCCCTTCTTCCCACCAATAGTTTCATATGTGTCCTGGGAATGAGGGGTCAGTCCCTGTGAGAGGGGGGATATAAGAAATTTCATTTAATTTAATGATAATAACTGCTGCCATGCTAAATGACACTTTAACAATCAGCTGTTGTTCTCTTTTACATCATGAAAGGCAAAACTCACCGTATAGATGCCTTCTTCAACATTCTGTTAGGGGAAGGGAAATATTTAATATTAGATACAGGACAACTGTAAGCAAATAACACGCTGTCGCACAAAATTGAGCAACTGACATTTTACCTATCTTGGCTGTAACAGAACGCAAGCATGGAGGAATATTAAGTAGAAAATGAGGAAGGATAGCAATAAGAAAGAGGAAGCTGAGAATGAAGAATAGAACAAGTCCTGAGAGAAGTGCAAGCTAGAAAGTAGCGCGCTAGATCTGTACACATTTTTAGTTCAGTGTGTGTTTGTGTGTGTTACAGTGGGCAGGTCTGTGCACAGCTTGTGGCTGGTAATAGGAAATAATAGACTAAAAAAGGCAAAGCTGTAAAATTGCAGCTCAGGGGTAGAGCAGCCGTAATGAAAAGATGTCTATGATTAACAAATGATCTTTAAAATCAGTTATAACATTATTAAAGCTGAAATATATATTTTTTTTCTCTATATTTGCTGTTTACACATTTTTTCTCTATGTTTCGCAGATAAAGGAGGTTCTCTAAACTCATGATAAATTAGAGAAGCAGATTATTCGTGAAAAGGTGTGATATTATTATGGAACCAACATTTTTATACTTTCCCTGACACATAAGCAGCTGCTACCTGTGAAATGAATAAAGTCCAATCTGAGATTACTAAAATCATCAAGGATGATAAAATTGACAATTTTTTTTACACTGATGTTCGTATCCTCTCCAAAACTTAGCGCGGGGAAGCTGCAGAATGATTGATCTGCTGATCAGTGAGAAACGAATCTACAGCTGTTCACAGGCTTTTCACTGTTCTCTGATGAGACAGCTGTAGGTGTGGTTGCCCGCTGGTGGTCACTGGAAATCAACTTTTTCAGAGAAGAGGTTTTACTCGCCACAAACTGCGAACAATATGTACGTGTGGACATGAAGGAAGACATTGTCTACTCTCTTCTTCATGTTTCCTGTCATTATTTGCCCACTGAGGTTTGACCTGACCATTGAAGTTATTTTTGCCTCCAGAGCAGCTCTGCTTCTGGCCTGTTCACTGAAACTCTAGTCGGTGCTGTGACAAACTGCACGTGTCTCTTTTACTGAATTCGTTTTTTCTTTTCTGCCTGCATTTTAGACATGTCATATAATTTGTGCCTGCGTTAGTCATGTATGTGCAGTGTGCATGTATGTGTTCAACGTACCTGCTTTCCTTTCCCAGATGCAGACTCCCTAGCACTGTAGATCTGTAGAGGACATGGTTGAAAAGTGATAAGTGAAAGAGCACATTTAGTTAGTGTGTTCTGGTGATATGTACATGCGTTCATTTATCATTCCTTTCACAAATGCAAGAATAACAAAAAATTACTACCAAGTACGTCCTCGGTTTTTTAAAAATATCAAATCTACATGCCATTGTCTCAGTACATATGATTGTGTTGTATTCAAGTAGAATATTTTGGTACTTTTGGAATATTTACTGTGCAACATTTAGCCAACACCATGTTTTACACCTAAATATTAATCGCATAACCAACTTTTTAAAAACTACTGTTTTTATATTACATATTTCCTTCACTTGTTGAAATGCATGAAAACTTTCTCTCCTGGTCCACGTGTGTTCCAGTAAAAGCACAAGTGCAGCACACAAACCTTGATTCTGCAGTAGAGAGCTGTGAGGATGATGCCGTACAAAAACAGGATGCCATCAAGCACATAACAGATCTGAGGTTCAGAGAGACCTGGGAAAACACAGAACTGGTTGTTAGCAGTGAAAATCACAGTAACAGGTCTTATGATGTGTAATAATTTAAAGTGACGACATGGAACAGACTCTTCACGCAGGAATGAGGTTAAAAAAGGGATCTTACACCCCAGTCTGTGTCATATTATTGCATCAGTGCATCGTGTATTTAATCTTGTGTTTCTGATGCTTTTGCAAGCAGCCAACACTGAAAACACCCGGTGTCTCATCATCATATGTGACAATCACATATGTAAGTGCCAATGAGGATACCGCGTCACATTCTGAAACATACAGCAAAAGCTGCCATTATGTTAAAAAATATGTTTAAAAATATGTTTTAAAATATGTTTAAAAATATGTTTAAAAATATGTTTAAAAAATACAAACTAAAGTACATGTATTATCTGGAGTAGTATTTATACAGTTTGAGTTGGGAGAAGTATTTAAGTGCATCTATAAGTTGCCATGTTAAGTTTCATACAAATACATAAGGAAAATAAAAGACAAATGAAGATGTATATAATGCAGAAGCTCAACATATAAGAGTGAACAAATGAGGTGTCTCTATTTGCTGAGAATGACTGACTGATTGTGTTTACACACGTATTAAGAAGAGCAGGACTCCGGCCTGTAATGAGTCAGTGGTGGTTTAGGGTTACTGTGCATGAGGGGGGAGTTATCACATTTTCATTGAAGATTGATCATGATAAGGAACAGTATGACAAGAGGCATCAATATGGCTGAATTCATCACATATGAGGAAAAAATACATATGTACCACAAAGTACAGCCACCACTGTCCACTTGACCACATGCAGCACATGGATATCATAATGTTAATCATTTAGATTAAACAACAAATGTGTTACATGTGAGTCCCCTACTGTATTTAGATTATTATTATAATACTGTATTATTTGAAAACCACATGGTTTTATGCAGACCAAAAGACTAAAATGATATAAACGTTACATATCAAGGCTGATTACAAGTGGCGACACGGCTCTTCCAAAGGTTACCATCTGCATTTTAATGTGTGCTTTTAGGCTACTGTAATTAAAATACAATAAATAGTATTGTGGCTTTTGTAAAAACTTCTCATTTTTATTTTATAAAACACATTAGTTGCAGTGTTGCATCACTGTATGAGAAAGATTCATACATTCGTACATAATTTTTGATGGAATTTACAAGATCATGCTTGCAGTTACTTCTCTGTTCTTATAATTTTTTTATATATATATAAAATATATAAAATTTATAATTTGTTAAGTATCTATAAGAGCTATTAATAATTGCTATAATTAATAGGATTTTGTAGGCAACACATCAATACTTCCACCCTTTTACTTTATTATTGACTCTTTCTATTATCTTTTTATTATCTTAAGTAAAGTTCTTTCTTGTAAAAAATAAAAATAAAAATAAAAAATGGAGCTCTCTTGATCGGCCAGGAAAAAAGAGAATCCCTGTGATACAGCACTGGAAACACTGCAACAACTTCCTTAATTTTATGTCACTTAAATTAAAAAATGATGATGTTATGGAAACTCCCAAAAAGTCAAAAAATGTTCAATCATTAGAGTGAGTAATGTACATTTCTTTTTAAGCGAATCATTAATTTCAATGTGTTCTGTTCAGACACAATAATGACACATTTTATTGTTTCACAAAATGTTATAGTTTTGATTCAAAAAGATATGACTCACATTAAACTGTCATTATCACATGCCTCATTTAACCGTCTTGTGATAATTACACATTTAAAATAATATCTCTGGCACAGCTAAGATTCCATAGAACTTATGTCTTACAGATATTTTGTTTTTTAATTTTCAACTCAATCGAATTTAATCTGTAATATGAATATTTGGCAATGTGCTGTATGTTTAGAAGAATTACATTTGAAGTATGATGTGGTTCCATTAAGCTTTACCCAGTGCTTTTTGTTGGTTGTTTTTTTTTTTTTTTTGACAGATTATTATGAGTAATATATAAAAATTCCTCACCATGACAACTTCCCTATGATAAAATCGACAAATGTTATTTTCTATCATGGCTCTTTCCTTGAAATCATGTGACAGTTTCCCCATAAAAAGCTCTTTCAAATAATGTCTCTGAACATTGTTGCTGGACTATTTTTCCTCTTTGATTCTGAATTGACAAAAATAATAAAACCAGTTTGTAATTCTTCTATAAATGTTAAATAAAATTTATAATGTCTCTGTACATTTGTGGGGAGACAGAGACACGCAGTGTGTTATCTGCATCAACATCACATTTGGTTTCCGCATCTCACATGTAGCGCAGATTAAAAGGAAACAGCAAAACCTTGTGTGGACCTAAAATAACTAATAGTATGATATGTTCATACTTGACTGGTACTATACATCCCAACATATTAACATCTAGTACAGCGCATTTGAAACGGAAGACTGAAACTAAGTATTTTTAAGTAGGTGGTTTCTCATGACTTAAGGCGCCTACAGCTTTACTGTATTTAGCCCTGACTGTTTCTAAGGCCTACAGTATGTGCAGCTCCATATATTGCAATAGAAGGTGTAACAGACAATATTTTAGGGGGTTTAAAAGGTAAAAAGGTCTGCAAATAAGATGTAAAGTGGGTAAATATAATTAAAATGTTTTTTTCTTCAGAATTTCATACAACAGTTGGTTGTGACTTTTCCTGGCAACACAAACCACAGTATATGTGGTTTATAAAGTAGGACATAGACATTTGTGGTTTGAAATTAAAACTGAAACACTTTTTTGTAGCATCACATACACATGACACTCATAAGCACAATCCTTTGGTATTTAAGTACTAAAGTATATTTATTTTCATTTTCTGCTACTTCATATTTTGACTTCATTGCATTTTACAGGCAAATATTGTAATTTTACCACTGTGCCCTTATCTGATACCCATAGTTATCTTTAGTTACTTTTCAGAATCTAATTAATAGTACAAGACACTCTGTAGTCACTACTACTAAGACTTTAATCACCCGTAAAGTATTTTCAATTATTAGACCCAAAACGCACAGTATGATAATCAAAGCAACTATAAAGCAGGTAAACTAAGCTCAGTCGTTACCAGCTGCAACATTAAAGTGAGGAACATATGAATGCTCCAAAAAAATCATGATCCAATAATACAATGGTAATACACAAACACGCTGATGTGAACTGGACCACTGGGCATAAAGACTACTTTTACTTTTGGTCTTTGAAGTACTTTTTGAGCTAATAACTAAGTTCTTCTTCCACTACTTTTTTTTTTTTTTTGTCTAATGAAGAAAATATTTTAGTTTGTTTAGTATAATGGGACTATTACATATCTGCAACTTT